>VYZT01052924.1:0-84339 GCA_013400735.1 Pomatostomus ruficeps
TTCCAGGTCTGCTGCCTGCATGATTTCTGATTCACTAAGTAAAAGAGAGGAGAAACTGCTGCAGTGTAATTTTCTTCTCCTTAGGCTTAGCTGATTATTGGGGCCTTGAAGCCAGGTCTTCTGGCCAGGTGGTGCAGGATCTGGGATTTTGCTGGTCTGACGTGTAGAACAAGAAGTTCTTCATCCCCAGCTGACTCTTTTGGGCTTGCTTTGCCTCAGAAAGTAACTGGGGAGGGTGGTGGTGTGAGTGTCTTGACAGAACCACTTCTGCTTCTGACTGTTCTTTTCCTACTTGCATCAAGGCTTTAACATGTTTGGGTGTGAGGGGCCCCAGGTGCAGGTGTCCCAGTGTCCCCCCTCCTCCCTGTCCCCGTGGGGCTGGGCTGCATGGAGCTCCCCTGTGTGCTGGGAAGATGGCTGAGCTCTGCCCTGGGACTGTGCAATGCAAACTGATCTTGCTCTGTGCTGACACTGCCAGTCTCTCAGAGCAGGGGAGGCCCTTTAGTGAAAGTAGACAAAGGGTAGAGAAATGTGTCAGTCAGTGATTTTTTCAGCCCGTATCAAAGAACTGAGATACACTTGCGGTTTGTAAGGGTGTTTTTTGTTTTTATTTTAAATTAAGAAAACCAACAAAGTGACTTAAGAACTAAAATATAATTTTAATTGATAACAGCTTGTATGAAACTGAACACTGGACTGCAGATGTGTCTACAAAAACTTGACTGTACATTCTCTAAAGTTACAATACATAGAATATAAAATTACAAGAAATAGCACTCCTAACTGCCTCAGTCCACCCCAGATAATTATTTATTTCCATCCTGCTTCTCAGTTGCTTTGCTTTCCCATGAAAATCCTTCCCTAAGGCTGTGAGAAGCTGTGAGGAATGGGAGGAGTTTTCACCCATGAAGGTGTGGGAGGCAGGAAAGCAAAGCACAGAGCCCCTGGGAGAGCCTGCCCAGGCAAGGGAGAGGAGGAACCAGGTTGTGGGGCAGCTGGGCTGTCCTGCAGCCACAGCTGACAGCTTTTCTGAGAGCACTTGGCCTTTGCTGAGGTTCTGAGGTGTTCCTGTGATCTGCAGGTGATTCAATGCTCATTTTGGGAAGCACAGCAGACAGACCTTGAAGTGAGCAGGTGAAGGGTGTCCCGCTTCCCTGCTAGCTCACGTTTTCCCTGTGTGGTGCTGGCAGTGCATTGTGCTGGATATCAAAGCTGTGTCTGTGGGAAGCAGGTGGTTAGGGTGGGTTGCTCAGCCCTTCCCCATTTCATGTCAGGACCGTGTCTGCCCTGCCCTGCTTGCAACACACGCTACACAGCATAGAAAGAAAATTCTGGGAAGAGTTTTCCAAGCCTCCATCCTCTTCTCTCCATTTTGTGCTCGCTCTCCTCAAGTGCATCTTTCTACCATTAGCTCTCCTCCACAATCTCTGTAACATTCAGCAGTCTCGACTTTGTGCTACTCAGCCAGCAGTGATCCATCAATCCCTTGTGGCATCTGCATTGGCTGCATCTGCAGACTCCCTGTGGTGGGGTGCCTGGACCATGGCTTGGAGCTGGCATGGATTTACACGGCCTGTACTTCACTGGAAAGGTCCTTGTGCTCTGAACTACCCATGAGGACGCAGCTTCCCTGGCGTGTTTCCCTTGCTGGTGACAAGGCTGTGGATGGGGCTGAGAAGCTTTTCTTCTGTTGTTTCTGTACTGTTTCATCCCTCTGCTGTGGACGTGTTGCTTCACTGGCAGGTTGTGCAGGAAGGATATAAAATATCTTGTCTTTATGTAGCACCTCTTGTTAGAAGGGACCCAAGGGACTGACAGGTACCCAGTTCTGAAATGCAGCCAGCTGCAGAGTAGAGCTCCTCCCCGGCTCAGAACAGATTGAACATAGTGACTTGGTTTTCCAGGATCTCAGAGTCAACCCCAGAGAGCATCAAGGGGTTTTTTTCCTCCATCTTTTGTTCATATTTGGTGTCCATCAGCAACCATCCATTATTACCAAAGTTTGCTATTCACTGTCACTGCAGGATACAAGCTTACTATGGCATGTATTCCAGCAAGCTGAATTTCACCCAAAGAGAAACTGGAGATCCTTCAACCACGACTTAAGGTTTCCTGGAGGAAATAAGGGAGGAGCTGACTCAGAGCAGAATC
Organism: Pomatostomus ruficeps; assembly: GCA_013400735.1. Classification (NCBI taxonomy): domain Eukaryota; kingdom Metazoa; phylum Chordata; class Aves; order Passeriformes; family Timaliidae; genus Pomatostomus; species Pomatostomus ruficeps. The sequence goes on from VYZT01052924.1 coordinate 2,152, forward strand.
CTGCTACATTTTAAACAGGCCCCAATAAGTCTGATTCTTTAGCAGAATGTTATCGAAATGATAATTTTTCCTGCAGTACAGCTTATCTCCCTTCTCGAGGAAAAATGGTCTTGCAAAATTTACAGTGCCATTTTCATGTCCCACAGCTTTGTTGAGGGTGATTTCGGGGTATTTGTAGAGCATCAGCGTAAAAGGCTCTTTGACTTTTTTTGTGCGGTAGAGCTGAGCATAGATGAAATAGTTGCCACTCTGCTCGATTATGAGGTACTGCCCTTGGTCCTGCACAATTCCGTTGCAGTGGTCTAATTTCCAATCCCAGCTCATGTCTGTTGAGTTTTGTATAGAAGACTGTTTTACTAAGGAAAGCATAGACAAAATGGTGTGGTGATTAATGATGTCCAAGGATAACCTTGTTCAGTACACGAGTGCGTGTTATTACTCTTTCCCATTCGTACCTCTCACTCCCCATTCACTTCTTGACTTTCAAATAATTATTATTTACTTATTATTCTAGTTGCTGCTATTATAATTATTATTGATCATTCTTTTTGAGTTTACTAACTTCTAAGAAGTGCTAGAAAAGGGTCTCAATCTGCCAGCAGAGGCTGTGAAGGACATCTGTGGCTATGGGTGGCTTGGAGGTTCTCCCTGCCAGGACAGCTTAGCTGTGGAAAGCACCCTGGAGATGGGGAATGTTAAAGACTGAGGGTTGGGTCTGAGCTGGTCTCTAATAAGAAAAAATTCCCAGGTGGAATTTTAGCTGGATCTCAGGATGATGAGGGTTACAGTAATTTTCTTGGTGGCTGCTGTGGTTATAGTCCTTCAAGAGGTGAACAGTCATTAGCTGAAATTTTATGCGTGCAGAAGTTTTTCATTGAATTAGTTAAGTCTCTCTGAAGGTCTGAGCTACTCTACGGGGGCATTACTTTAGAACTGCCTTGGGGTTTGCTTAGAGAACTGGTGATAACACCCAGCAGCAATAAATCTGATGAGCCCTGTGGTGCTGGTTTTACGGCCGTTTTTGGGGAGGTGCACGTAGCTGACTCACACAGAGGGAGGCGGCTGCTGGCTGGCAGCCCTGGGTGCAGAGCTGGGGAGCCCTATTGGTCATGGCCACAGTGCCCCGGGGGCTCTGTATTTCTGCTGTCAGTACTGACAGCTGTCCTTAAGCAGGCCCCACGCCTGTGAGACAGTCATCTCATGTAACAGCACAAGCTTGACAAAGCCAGAAAGCAGGTCTAGACTCTCCATACTTACAAGATCCATGTGCCCAGCATGACCCCGGTGCCTGTGGAAAGAAGCGGGGCTTGGTCAGTGTTTTCTGTTGTAATTTTCCATCCATCAGTGAGCTCAGCAGAGGAGCCTTATCATTACAAGAGCACAAAAGCATTCTCACAGGAAGGTTAATTGTCTTTCTATCCACCATTACGAGCACAAGCACTGTTTCATTATGAAAAAAACAGATGTTTCCCCAAAAGAGTTTGAAATGTTTAAAATAGGTCAATATCTTTCATATCAACTTCGGTGGTATTTTCACGAAATTAAAAAAAAAGACAACCAGTGAGCAATGACCTGCAGGAGACCTTGTAAAATTCTGCATTCCTCCTGGGTGACAGGATTTGATTTCATTCCTGGACTCAGATCTTGTGGACAGTCACAAGCAATGACTCTGTGGACAAGGACTTAAAGCCAGTGCATACACGTGGGAAGCTGCACAGTGTTGTGCTAATTCACCCTCATTAAACCCACGGACCTTTCCTTCTGTGCATTGTAGTTTGGAATCACTTAGGCGAATAAAATCAACACTTTCACACCAGACAGACAAATAAAATCAGCACTATCACACCAGCTAGGCAAATAAAATCAGCACTGTCACACCAGATAGGCAGAACAGGGAGGACAGCTCCTGACTTTTAAGCCTACTTCTCTTTAGCTGCTGCACCATGCTTAGCTCAGGGCGACAGGCACAGGGCTTTCTGACCCAGTAGTCAGCTTTCCAGTGCCTTTCCAGCCCAGGGAAGGAGGTGTCTCCGTGGGTGCCCTGGTGGTAAACTGTCATTGGCAAGAGATTTCAGTCTATTCCTGTGACTCATGGCTTAGTCTTTGTTCATGGAGCTCACGATCTTCCTACACAGCAGCTCTGTTCTCTCTCTGGCCAGAGCCCATAAAAAGCAGGTTTGGGATCAGCTTACAGATACAGGGACTCGATTCTTTGTTACATCTCAATGAATGAAAGCTCTAAAATGCTTTAAATTGCTATTGGAGCACAACCTCATTCTTTCCTTAGGAAGTTGCTGTCCTGAGTGCTGGGGAGGTTGCCAGCTCCCTTGCAGGGAAGACTTTCATTGCCCAGCCCTGCTTTCCCCAGTTAATATGAAACACCAGGACTGAAGGCAGTTCTTTTGATTAGTAAAGTAATTTTCTGCTTACTAAAATAACTTTTCTGGGAAAAGGAAAGGGAGGAATGGAATACGTGTGAAATTCTATGTGACCATTGCCATCAGAGGGATGCAGTTGTGACTGTAGGTCACAGAGCTGCTGCTTCACAGCTCCCAGATAGATGATGGAAGCTGTGGGTTTGGAGCTAAAAGGAAATTAAAAACAATTAATTTATTTTGGGGGGTTTTATATTTTCTGCTATACGGTGCAGAGAAGGTTCCTCTCTTGTGGGAATTTAGCAGACTTCATATTTTATAAAAAAAATCTGTGCCTTGTAGGATCAGTTCTCAGGGAGGTTCCTGTCATCATTATGCCCCAAGCAGGTCCCAGACCATGAGAACGAACCATCCTTCCTCTTAACAGAAGGGGACTTTTTCCTTGTGTCTTCCTCTGAAGAACTGGAACTGGAGAGGGGTACATTACAGCTGGATATATCAAACCAGCATCCCGAATTACCACTTGGCTCCTCCAGGACACAGATTCACAGTTTGGAAACCAGAAAATAAGAAGCTGACCTTCAGCAAATGAGTCACTTGGCTGCCTCTGTATTTCTGTTCAGTACTGTGTGTACAGTCAGAAAAAGCTCATTGAGATCAGCTCATGAAATGCAGACAAAACTTGACTCAGTAACTTTTTTGGGCTAGATTCTATTAGCACTTGGTAAAACCATGTGTGAAAAGGCTTTATGCCTGGTGAATTACCGCGATTTCTCAACCTCTCTGGTCCCTACAGAGCATCATCACCTGATATCACATTGGAACAATGTACATTATTGGTGCAGGAGAAGAAAAACCAGAGAAATAAAACATGATTTTTTTTAAGCTTATGGAAATGAAAGGAAAACACTGATGACATTGAGGAGTTGGTGAGACAATAAAGGATTGGTGAAAACATTATCAGCTGCAATCTTGGAAACTAAAAGCATTACCAGTCTTCAAAAGAGGAGAGAATTACTAGGCTGGAGTTAGCTAATAGCATCAACACAGCACTGTTAATAATTAGGAATATTACACTCCAGAGTTAAGAGTTTTGCTTTGTCCTTACCTGCTTGTGTTGGAGCAAACAGAAGACTATAGCAACCAGGGCGGAAATAAAGATCAACACGAATATGAGAGCATAAAAAGCCACTCGCAAACATGCAGATTTCCTGTTCTGTGGAGCATTTCCATTCTCCAGCAGAGCTGGTGCTTCCATGATGCTTGTCATTGGTACAGCTGGAGGAGAGGATGCAAACAGCACCGCGGCTGAGAAAGGCACTGCCAGAATTCTCGAGGTCCGTATTGCCACAGCGGAACATGGACAGGATTATATGCTGATGAGTTCCCCATGCTAATAAGGCCAAGAGGAGGAGCCACAGGGTTTCATCATCAGCCCCGGCTAAAAGGCAGTGAGCTAGCACTTCCTCATGAAACTGAGGCAGGGAACGATCATTTGGCTCCTGGCCCAGAAGGCCTGAAATGAAACTGGCAACAAGCTGCAGGGGCTCCAAAAATCACCTTGAAATATCAGCGCAAGGGGTCAAGGTTAAAAACTCTCCCATGAACACAAAGTGAAGGGAGGAGGTGCCAAGCACAGGAACCTCACCATCCCTCTGTTTCACCTACTTCTGGAGGTACCAGTGCTTGCTTTTTTCTTGCTTAGAAGTTGGCACTAGGCTGGATCTGATTCTCATTTTGACAGCACAGATCTGAGTGCTGATGACAGAAGGGCATTTTTCCAGTTCCCTGAGGACATGATTCATGCAGTAAAAGTGAAACTACACATGCTGAAAAATGTAACGCCATGCAATAGTCTTGGCAGCAAATGGAATCCAACCGCCAGCCTCCACTTCCCCCTGACGCCACTCAGAGACGAGGAAGAGTAGAAAAAGAGTTGGGATTTTGTAGACGGCTTTCAATTTGCAGTTTGAAATGAGCTGGCTGAGTTTCAAGGGCTTCCTAAAATAATTTTTAGCTTTTCCTTTTCTCTATTTTTTTTCTTTCTTGCTTTTTGAATTCTTTATTGTGGGAACAAAATTGTGATTTAAGTGTTGTGTGGAGAAGGCAAAAATAAAATTTAAAAGAGAGGCGGGAAAAAAGCAGATAGGCTTGAGGAATAAAAAACAAATATAAACTAAAAAACAACTAAAAGAAATACTATTTTAACTGTCAACATTGAAAGTAGTTTCTATTTTTACATTCTGCACATTCTTTTGCGTTTTCTTTTAATATGAAAATGTTCTTCATTGGTGTTTATTTAAAAAAGAAATTCTGATGTCACAAAGACGTAACTTTGAGATCTCTGCCAGCTCTTCTGCACTCCCTTTCTGGGGATGGAATGCATAAAAAAAAAACTTTATAAACTTCAGTCTTGGTTCTTCTCTTCCTCTTCCCAACCTGTGGACCTGTCAACTCTTCCAGTTGCATAAAACCAAAATTAAGTATCTTTGTGGTGCAGAGGAGTAGAATGGAAACAGAAATTTGCCAAGGGCACAAGAAAAAAACTAAAAACCCTGAACTGCTGTGTTAATACCCTGGTTTGTCTTCCGAGTTCTCACTGAGTGATTCAGTGGTTCCTTAGTACAGATTAAATCTGGGCTGTGCCGGAGGGAAACCTGCCTGTGCAGCCTGCCGCAGAGAGCTGAGCTGAGCTGTCGGGTAGCTCCTCGCCGTGCTGGCGCTGCCACGGGAGGATGCTCCGGTGCCAGCCCAAAGCCCCCGGCCCCTCTCCCGGATTCCTGCGGACGAACCCGGGGCTTCTCCGCCGCAAAGCGGGAGCGAGCTACCCGGAGTGAAGCCAAACCCGGGAGGGCAGCGCTGCTGCCCGCCTGGGACTGGCCCCCGGCTGGGCTGTTTGCCCTTCAGGACACCTTTTGGGGGCAGGTTTAGGGCAAGGCGTGGAAAAGGAAAGCGCCGGGGAGCCTCAGTGTGACTTTCCTGTGACACCCCCGTAGCCCGCGGAGGTTTTCTCCCTGCCTTAGTAGCGATTTCACATGACTGATGCCAAAGAGACAGGGTGCTTTCCACAAACTCCTTCCAAAGGAAATCATTTAAGGACTTGTCCTGTGTGGGGAGACCTGTGTGACACACGCCTTCCTCTGCACCCTGCCCTGGGGCGGCAGCAGGGAAGGGCAATCTGTGCCTGCACCAACCCCTCTCTCCAGTAAAAATCGTCTCCTTTAAGCGTGCAAGAGCCCGGGATTATCCAGCTGTTCCGGAGAAACGAACCAAGCCCTGCTATCCCCTGGAAAGCAGCAGCTGACGGTGTGACAAGGACATCCCGCCGGGTGCAGGTGGGGATTGCTCACAGCAGCGCAGCAGCACTTCTTCTCCTCCCACAGGACTCACAAGTCCCGCTTTGACCCCAAAATAGCGCTGGTCTGCGGCGCCAACCCCGCAGCCCCACACACCAAACTCGCCACTTACTAAACTCCTGGCCATGACCACAAAAAGACACCTAAGCAATCCTCATTTTAAAGCATGCAAATGAGATTTCCTGTGACATCCCATAGAGAGCAGAGGCAGAAAATTATCTAAACCCCAGTATATTAAAAAAACAAACCAAACCAAGAAAATATCACAACAAGAAGTTCTATCAAGGTGTTTTTTAACCTGCAAAACAACCACTTGTTCTGTTCAAACGCAGAGCTGCTATTCTACCACACGCAGAGCTCGGGGCAGATAATGTCGGTTCTGGTATGCAAAATTTTCCAGTTACTTCGATAAACACAGGGTTAAAATAGGAATGATCACACAAGGCAGGGGGGGGAACATACAGCATCAAAAAGGATCTGGGGTTGAATGCTTACAAATATTGAACAGGCTGGACTCTACCTTGACTCCAGCTAGTATTATATTTATTCTATATTAATTATATCATGTTACATTCAGCGTGGATACAGTTGCCTGTGTGACCCACTGTTAAGGGGCAGCACTGGAGGGCAATGGCCAGGGACTGTAAATCTGCCTTTCCATTGTGTTGTTTGTAAATACACTGCCACTACATGGTGGGCAGAGAGCCCTGGCACAGCAGCCCTGTGCCAGCATCCCAGTGATGCCAAAACCCTGTGCAGGGCTGGAGCAGCCCTGGCAGGAGTCAGCAAGTGGCATTTCATTCTGCAGGTCCCACCAGCCTCAACCAGGCTTGGGAGCCATGAAATCACTGTTTAAATTAAGGCTCTCTCTCTACTTGCAAGAACATTTATGGCTGCATCCCAGCTGTATTTTCCCTACAGACCCCAGCAGTTTTTGTTCAGCCAATGTTTAACCTTGTTGCTCTCAGTTAAGAAAAAAGGACTCAGACTAAGCAGAGCAGAAGATGCAATCACAGCCAGATTTGGGCTCATTCTCTTCCTCATTCCTCATACTTCTCAAAAGTAGCCTCAGCTCTCAGAATGGGATTTTGCAACCAGTGTGTATATTGACAGCATGCCGACTGTATGTTGTTGTCATCCTTCCTTTTCTTTTTTTTCCTCCCTCCTCACAGCCTGTTAGAAAGGGATGGAAACAAATCTAGTGTAGAAGCAGCTGTGCTCTGCATGAAGGGACAGAGTGATTAGGGACATGGTTTAGTGGTGGACCTGGCAGTGTTAGATTAATGATTGGACTCCATGATATTGGAGCTCTTTTCCAACTTAAATGATTCTAAAATTCTAAGGAGCAGGGTATGACTCTTACCTGCCTTTTTGCCCTTACTTCCCTTCTCTGGTATCTTTGGAACACAAGTATCTGACAAGCTTTACACTGGCAATGTCACAGTTCAAAATACATGAAGTTAATTTCTGGGTTTGAATTTCCATTGTGTTGTTGGAGTGCGTAGGTGCAGGTGTTTGACTCTCTGCCAATTTCTTAATCTAAAATATCTGTTAAAGTGTTATAGGGAGTATCATGTGCTTCATTATGGACCTCACTTCCTCTGCCCCTGGAGACTTGTGGTAATGTCTCAGGCACAGACTGGAAGTAGCAAATTTACCACACACATTCTCAGGCAGGAACTTTCCATGACTCTGCGTGGCACTGTGACAACCTTTGTTGGCACGGTTGTCTCAGCCCTTCTCGCTCAGGCACCACCTCACTGTGCTTGGCAGCCTGTTCTCCGGGCAGCTGCTTTCCAAAGCCTCAGCAGTCTCGTAAGCATCTGCACTTTTCATCATCAAACAAGGCACCATCCGGTGTGCGGATGGAGTTGGCTTTAACCCTGGAGTAGGTTTCTCAAGTCCTGACCAGCTTGTTTTCTGTCAAAACAAAGATTGCCCTATCTTTACTTTGTGGTGCAGCTGGCCTTTTTGTGTGTTTGTGGGAAGACTGGCATGTTTCCAGCTGTCACAGCTTTCCAAGAATATGAGAGAGGCTTAAGAAACATAGGAAAGCCCTAGTGGAATTCCAGCCCTAGTCTGCAGAAGCAGTGAAAGAGGAGGAGTGGTGCATTTGAATTTCAGATCTATCTGTTGCTCCGTATGTCTGGGCACTACTGCTGTCCTTGTTTCTCCCAAACTGAGTGTTTTGGGGACACAACAAAATCAATGGGCAAAAATGGAAAAAAATTGGGAAATGCCCATAGGAAACCACAGCAGGATGCCTCCTTGGGGCAGCCCCTGGGCACTCTGAGTCCCACACCTCAGGGCCACAGGCTGTGCAGCTGGCACAATGCCAAAATGGGGGGAACCATACTGGTGAGTCCCCCAGTGGGAATCCTGGGTGTTAAGAGTAAAGGCAGTGATTGGAGTTCACTGGCTTGTTTCTCATGCACTGTCTGCCCTTGTTTTCTATCCCTCTGTATTTCATTCAGCCCCTGGCTGCCAGACTGGTGAGGTGTATGATCTAAATAGTGACTGAATTCAGGGGTGGGTGAAGCAATGGTCTCGTGATAAATGGGATCTTAGAAATTTGCTGTCTGGATGTTTGATGTTGTGACTTGTGACTGGAGCCTTAATCCAGCAAAGCCAGTAGCTCCTGGAAACAGACTGGAGGCAGCTCCAGGACATGAGGTGATGGACAGGGTGCCCTTCTCTTGGGAGAGCTGTAGGACTGGGAAGGGTGGGAAGAGGGGCTGAGTCATCATAGCAGGCTCTCATAACTCCAGGGGACCTACTTAGATGGACAGTGGTTGTGTGACTGAAATGTTCCATTGCACACCAGATGCTCCTGGTTCGGGTTTCCCAAAAGCTCTTTCCTGTGAAGATGGAGGTGTTGGACACAATTTGATGGTGCAGTTCTATTTATCCACTTTCTTTTCCTTGTTCCCTACTTAACTCTTCTGTGTCCTTCTGTGGTATCAGCCTGTAAATGCTGACTGCTAAAGGAGCCAATTTACAATCTCTCAGGAACATAACAGGAAGAAAACTCTCCAAAGCAAGGAGCACAAAGGCAGTGGCAGCAGCATGTGGGTTGGATACTGCTATATTGCTGCAAGGGTTGACTGTCTTCATCAGCCTAATGAAAGAGTAAAACCCAGAGAAATTGTAGAGCAACATTGTCTTTGACTGTGTTCCCAGCATGTGATAGGTAAGGGTTGCCCTTTGGGCCAGGAATGCAAGTGCAGGGAGATCTGCTCCAGGCTCTTGGAAGAGTTCGCTTGGACTAAGGATGTCAAGGCCATCTAAACTGTCAGTGCTGCAGGGATAACAGTTTGGGTCTCTTGTTGAAGAGATTGAGGCTCTCATTCCAATTTCCCAGGTCCTGCATTCAAACCAAAACAGGAGAAGAGGACTCCAGAGAGGGAGACAGTCCTCTTTCTGACACCCTGCAGGAAAACAGTGATTTGCCTAGTCCAAAACTCTAAAGAGTCTCTCCTGATTTCTCAGCCCTTGTCACTGGGGTTGGAAGAAGCAGTGCAACCTCATTGCCTGCTTCCTCTTGCGGCAAAAGCACGGGAGCTGTGGTGTGAGACCATGAGCGTAAGTGGAAACAATGTGAATGGGACAGGATGAAAAAGTGCTAATTATGGTCTTCTAAAGACACCAAATAGAGAAGTGGTTGTTCTCATATTTGCACTGTCCTCACCCAGAGAGTACCAGTGATCATGGTTGATCTGGAAAATCACGGTGGTTCTGCATCAGTCTCAGAAAATGTTTGATATTTGCAGATAGATGGGTGAGTTGGTTTTCCATGTCTCAGTAAAGCTGATGCAGAAACCCGATGCTTGTTCTCTCCTTCAGCTGCAAGCATCCTGTGCCCAGAGGGGTCCTCTGCCCCCTCACCTCATCCTATCCCATGGCAGGAGCATCAACTGGTTTTTGCAGGGTACCTGAAAGGAATTTGCCTAACTAAAGACCCCAAAGAGGCCCTTTATTCTGGGACCTCATTCTGCTTAAAAACATGGAGTTTGTCCTCAGTCTCCCATGGGCTTCCAGATTAAGCCTGTGGCCACTTTCATGTCCACCATGGGCAGGTTATTCCTTGCTCTCTGCATCAGTCATTTATGGACAAATCTTTCCAGAGGACAACGGGACTCTTGGGAGATGTTTCCTTCATATCCAAATATCCCAGTTTTCCTTCTAATTATGTGTGACTGATCCATGCCCTTTCAGGAAGTGGGATACTTGGTTCTAGACACAGCCCTCCCACAAACACCTTCAAGCTTCCACATACAGAGTGATTTCTGCCTTTTCCAGTGAGTGTCATCCTCAGCCTGATCCCAGGACACTGTAGCCCCCAGATGCTTTTCTCACAGACTGTTTGCTCCTTATTGCATTTCTACTGCAGATCACTCCTGCTTACACAGAGGATAAACTTGCATGTTCTGCTTCCTCAGTGGTGTCTCATTTTTTCAGACACTCTCCAGACCATTTGAATTTCACTCTATCCTTTTGTAACACTCTTGCTCTTGTGCCCAGGCTTGAGAGCCAACACTTGTACTTCTATACCCAGCCCTGCACATTGCACATTAATCCAAATGGGTTGTGGGCTCTTGCTGTAGGAAAATGTCGGCTGCATGAAAAGAGGTGTGATCAATAGGTCAGGGGAGGGGATTCTGTCCCTTTACCCTGCTGTGGTGAGACCCCATCTGGAGTGCTGCATGCAGCTCTGGGACCCTCAGCTCAGGAAAGACATGGATTTGTTGAAGTGAGTCCAGAAGAGGCCTGCAAAAATGATCAGGTGGATGGAGCACCTGTCCAGTGGGGAAAGAGTTGGGGTTGTTCAGCCTGAAGAACAGAAGGGTCCAGGGAGACCTAATTGAGCCCTTTCAACTCTTATTGGGGTCCTGTAAGAAAGGTGAGGATTGGCATTTTAGACAGACAGGACAAGAAGTAATGGTTTTAAACTAAAAGAAGGTCAGTTCAGACAGGATATATGGAAGAAATTTTTTACAGTGAGGGTGGTGATGTTCTGGCATGGAACAAGTATGTAGCGATGTCTTTTCTGGTGTGGGAGGTTGTGTACAGAAGGATGGGAGTTGGTTTTTGTGTGACATTACCGAGCTTTTGGGAATGCTGTGGAGTGCACGGGTGCCTGGCATACCCAGGGCATGTTGTGGCAAGGAGCCCAGAGGGAGGAGTGGAGGAAAAAGAGCAGTTGTCACCTCATTCAGCTCTTTCACTTGCCTTACAAATTGCTTTAGGAAAGTGAAGTAGTGTTTGTTTATTCCTCCATCCTACTCCTCCTCTGGCAGAGATCCCAGATTGCTGATATGGGAAAGAAGAAATCCCTCTGAAAGCTGTGAAACCTTGGCATGGTTCTTCCCCAGCCCAGGGCTGGGAGGCTTGCATCACCCACCTGAACACTGAAATTTTTCTTCTTCTAATCCTTCAGGAAGACTTAGAGCTCAGAATCTCACATTGCATCAGGGTCTGACAGCCTGCCTCTCTCTGCTTCTGCCCTCCCTGGTAAAATGAAACTGCCCTGCTCTTGCTGTCACTCAGCCTGGAGCTGTGTGCCCATTTTGGGCCAGCCTGCTAAGAGACCCAGGTCTGAAAGTGTTGGCTGAAAACCTGGGTTGTTTGTTAGCTCAGCAATGTCAGGGTGCTGTGCAGCGTGAGCCAGGCTTCTTCTCATGCTTACTTGGCAGATGGTTTTTCAGCTCCATCCAGAGGAGGGCGAGCAGAGTGGAAATGCCATGAGGAAAGCAGGCTGCGGATCCACACCCAAGGCAGCCCCTTCTCCTCTCCTGCTTGCCAAGAAGCTGGGGAAGAGACATCTGAGCACTGGTCTGCGGCTCAGCCAGTTCTGCCACCCAAGACCCGCAGCTTCCTCAGCGAGCTGTGTTGCTGCCTACTATCTCTGCACGTTTGCTTTCATCTTCCCAGAGATGAGCTTCTGTTACTGCTGTCTCTAGCAAGGGTTAGAAAAACATGAGCTATCCTCAGCCCAGACCAGGAGCAAGGAAAAAAATCCATCCCTTCAGACACCTTTGTGCATTATCACTGTGATGTTTCCCAGATCTGTGCTTCCTTGCACAGACTTCTGCACGTCTGGGAGATGTCCTGGACAGACCCCATAGCTTGTATGAAAAACTTCCCTGGAAGTGTTTGACTGGTCTATGAACTGAAAATTTGTAAAGATCAAGAAGGAAAAACATCAGCTTTTCCTTGCAGACAAAAATGTTACTAGTTCAGACATAAGGGTATGACATTTTATTTTGGTCATAAGGCTTTTACTTGTTTTGCTTTGAAAAAAAAACACTGTTATTTTTGAAATGAAGCCTTGTTTTTACATGAAACATGAAAACAATCTTGAAAGGAGTTAAGAGAAAGTTACTGCCTGTAAGAATGTGTCTTCATTTGTATCAAAATTATGTTAATATGATTCAGTCCAACCCTTCAGCTGATTTTATCCAGCTATGGAATTGCATTCAAACTGAGGCTTTGGCAGAAATTAAGGGATTTTCACCCAAATCAAGTATGTTTGCTCTGATTAAGGACAGTCACCAACCTTATCCTAAAATCTAGTCTGTCAGTGGACCTTTCAAAGGCATGATGCCTGAAAGATTGCGTCAAGAGCCTCCGATTTCTGTGTCCTTGTCAGGGTTTGGGATACTTTTTTGTTTAGCTCTCTGTGTTGGAATTTTTCCCCATTCTAGCTGCTGGGGGGTATAATGGCGAGTGATTAGTGGCTTGGGAACCTTGATGGTGGGTGATTAGGAAGGGACAATGACTTGGCTAGGAGATGGGTGCCGCTGGCTAGCCTTATCTGGGATTCCCTGATAGCTGGGATTTTTTCCCTTCAGAGGGGGGCAGGGATACTAGGACGAGTTTAAAAAAGAGCCAAGCACAGCTGAAAGGCACTCTTCTTCGCTGCTGGACATCCAGAGACAGAGGCTGCTGGAGCTCTAGAGAAGATCTGCCATCACTGCAGGCGTCTGTCTCCAACTGGGTGCTTCTATCCTTGCTCCCCGACTGGCTGTGACCGTGACTCCATCAAAGCTGCGTGTTTTCTACCNCCTGAAAGCCCCTTGATTTCAAACTTTTGCCAATTCGGAAGGAAGGGGGTTACATTCTCCTATTCTGGGGGAGGCTTCTGCCTTCTTTAGCAAATACCTGTCTTTGAAACTAAGACAGTCCTCAAACCCCTGCTCACTGACCCTCTCCCCACCACTGGGATGACCCCTGTATTTGGTAGGTTTTAGCGCAACCTGTGCTTGGCTTCTACACGCCCTTACCACAATACAGGCACCAGTGGGTTTGTTTGAGCAGGGAGGAGGGAAAACAAGGCAATTCCCCAAGCACAGCTCATGCTGGAATACAGCCAAGCAGTTGAACTACAGTCTACCTGATGTGCCTGAAGGGTTGAAACTGAAAGCCGATCCTCTCTGTTTACTCAGCTACCTTTTCTATTTATTACCAGAACAGAAAAGCTGAATGAGACTCGAGAAGAAGAAAAATTAAGATTTCAGTCAGTTTTGCAGCAATAGTGAGGTTTTCTGCCCAGCCCAGAAACCGAATGAGCTGGCATTACCAGTTGGCACCTGTTGCATCCCTGTTTAAGTATCAGCCTCCTTCGGAAACCTTTCCCATCAGTGTCACCTGGCAAAGGAACTGAAATTCCTTTCCTGCCTCTCTTGGTTAAGCGAGATGTCATTTATGAGCTCAAAAACGGGACAGGTTGCTGACAGATCTCAGCTGCCCACACAGCACCTAGCAGGATGATGTCATATGGTGCAATGCTCTCCTGAGGCGAGGGCACAGAGAGGAGCAGCAGGCAGGGAAAGTGCAGCCGGAAAGGAGGGCTGTTTTTATGTTTGCAGATGTTCTGACTTCAGGTCATCCCAGGAAATTGCTCCGAGAAAGGTTTTGTGATGACAGGGCAGCCTTGCAGAGCTATGACATTCCCTCTCACTCCTGCTGTGAAGGAATCCTTTGGGAGCTCCCACCTCCTCATCCACACAGTGTTTGTTTTGTTTAAAAGATCCAGATGTTTCCCTCAAACATATGAGCTCCCACTCACCGTGTGTACACCACCTGCCAGCACATCAGGAGATATCCAGACCTCATAAACATAGGGATATCCCAGGCATCTCTTCCCCCCAAGACTGCCAAGCTTATTGGCATGTACTGTAGTTAGAAGTCTCTCTGTTGAGCCTGAAGCTCCCTGGGCAGCTAATTTTCTCATCCTGACATGACTCAATGTGCCTGTTCTCAGTTGCGGATTCTTCTCACCCTGCTCAAGTTCTGTTGCAGTGTAGATGGAGATGGGAAATAACCTAAACCTTCATTCCCAGGGAAACTTGAAAACCAGGCAAAGACTGAATTCTGCTGTTGGCCTGCTTTTGCATGGGAAAAAAAAAATTCCCATGTGAAAGACAAGCAACAGGCATTGTTCAGCCTGAGATAAGACTTGCACCCACAGTGAGGCCTCTCTCACTGCTGCATTGCAGCCATCTCAGCCTTCCTATTGGGCTTGGGTCACCATGCAAAGGTGATGGGACAGGGAGAACAAACCAGAGGGTCCCCACTCCAGTTGCAAAGCTGTGATGGGTGGCACATCCTTCATGAATTTTACTTTAGGCCCATTTTTGGATAAGCACAAAAACCAGGTCCAGGAACAGAGACCAGAACTCCAGTCCTAACCTCTCCTTACTCACAGCCCTTGGCGTAGGGCCATGGGGGGCTGCAGGCAGTGTGTGTGTGAAGTCATGGTTGTACTGGCTGCTCTCTGCGCTGTTTGATTGATGGGAACCTGCCCTAACCCCTGTCTGAGAGTGCCTCTGCCCATTGCCTTTTTGTGTCACCTCTTGCTGCGTTCATCCCTTGGCTGTGACCAGAACAGCAGCAAGCAAAACTCTCCATCATCTGAACAGCATCAGAGTGATTCCTGCAACCCCCCAGTGGCCAGTCTGGTATTTCAAACTGTGGAAAACCACCACAGCGATTCAGGACCATTTCAAGCAAAACTGTGAGTCTGGGCCTGAGGTTCATTTTCCCACCACATTGCTGAATTCATATGCCTTGCTATTTGCTGAAGCTGGTCTTACAGGAGCTGTGAGGAAAATGTGGTCCACCTGGCATATATGCAGGTGTGTTTGCAGGGTGTGCAAGCATTGCAGAACAGACTAAGAAACAGCTAAACTGAGATGGACGATCCTCAGATATTTGTGACACAATACCTGTAACCACAGCCCCTGCTTAATCAGTCTTAATTTGTTGTTGCAGTTTCCTGGGTTTGAAGAAAGTGCAAGTGTAAAAGTGTTGCAAGAATGAGACCAAATGTACTTTCATTTGAAGTATTTTCACATACTCATGCTTTTGATGATCGTGGTCAGGAGGACAAGGAGAAAAACAAAGTTTCAGACCTTGAGGTCTGACTCACTATGCTCAGTTTGGGACAGAGGGTGCAAAACAGAGCAAAGGAAAAAACCAAGTTGCTCTCACATGCCCTGGGGGCCACAGTGACCAGGTAGTGCTGGTCTCTCGAGGATAGAGCTGGTGTAAACTAAGCTACTCATTCAGAGCTATGCTCCAGAATTCCAAGGCCAGAAAAGGTTTCCCTCAGGGCTAGGCCCAAGGAAAATGTACCCAAGAAGTGGGACATCTGAGAGGCATCACTGCTGAACAAAACACCTTATTTAATGTGCTTATGCTGATGACCCTCAATAGATAAGGTTGTTTTTCATTACTTGGGAGAACTGTGTTCTTTCCTTATGATTTATGACTGTGTTCTCTGACTAAACTATCTTGTTTTTCAATCACAATAATTCTTATTTAAAACAACGTGATTTTACATCCATTTGGTATGTGCTGTATTACAGTAACTCCTGCTGCTGTATGATTTAGCACTTTGCCTTGGGGTGCCGTTAAGCCAAGATGCTGTCCCAGCCTGCATGTCCTTCCCAGAAGCCTTCCAGGGCTAATTACAGTGCTCACTGCTCTTCATGTGTATGGTCTGTGAGTGTGGTTTTCCCAGGATCCGAAACATACTGTCCTGGGGAGTTTGTGTGCAGGAGCTGCTCCCAGCCACAGACAGGAATGCTCATCTGCAGGTCAAGAGCTTGCACCTGACACACATGGAGGAGCCATTTGTCTCTCAGCAAAGCCATCTTCACAAGCTCCTTGGAAAACCCCTCAGAGCTTTCCCTGCCCGGCACCCTTTGCTGATTTTGTCTCTCTCTGCTTTTTTGATCAGCTGTATTTACAGTTTGAAGCATAGCAGACGTTAATTATGACCACCAGTTGTTTACACTAAGTTTAGGTTTTGATCACTGATTTAACCTCTTCTCTGGTCTAACAAAGCTTTCTTTACTCAGTATTGTTGCATTGACCTCAAATCTTGGAGTATTTATGGTGTGACTGGTGTTCAGCTCAGACCAACACCACCTGCAGCACAGTTCCTGCAGACAGCTAGAACTTCTCTGGTCCAAACTGTGTGTGAATCCCTACGGAAGTCTGCAGGGTCAGCGGAGGGTTTTGTCTCTCCATCTGTTTCTTTACAGTTATTTTTGCAAACCCAGGCATGGGACAAAGCTGTATGTGACTGTATCCACAACAGCAAGGAGGAGTCCTGGCTTTTCCTGGCATGGGGCAGGTGAGGTGTCTGGCTGCATCTGTGACAGCACAGTCAGTGCAAATATCAGGATTTAGCACATGGGCCATGAAGAACTGGCACGGGAAGGCAGCACCTACCCCTGCTTCTAGAGAGGACATTTTTGGATAAAAGATCAAGCATAACACAAGGCACACCTGGGAGATGACGTGAGTTATTAAAACCAACTGGAAATGCAGTGGGATTTTTCTCCTGCGACCTGGAGCAAAGTTTTTCTTATAAAGTGTGGATACTGCTGGGGACAGTGTGTAATCTGAGGCTTTTCAGAGTCAGATGAACAGCTACCAGAGTCAGTTCTTCACATTTTCAAGGGTGATACACATGGAACCATAGAACCATTTAGGTTGGAAAAGACTTTCAGACTATCAAGTCCAGCAGCTATCCTAGCACATATGAGACATTAAAGAAGTTTCCTGTTGGCAGCTGTGTTAATGTCTCTGGGTCCTATGGGAAGTGATGAAGGGAGAAGCAGATCAACTAATGTTTCAAAATGCTGCACATAACCCCTAAAAAAGTCCAAAACCAAATCTCATCTGTTTGTCCCCATCAGATGAATGTATTCTGCTCACTTTCTGTGCTGGTGACAATAAGCCAAATAAGCAGACACTGGCAGTAACAAAAACCTTAAATTAGCAAAACAAGACCTGGGAAAGTGAGTCCTTCGAACTCCATGAGATAACACCAGTGATATCTTGTCTCAGGCAGGTACTTGGTGATGAAATGATAGGGCTGCTCTATCCTTTACGTATCAGGTCCTATGCTGGGTTAAATGTTTATCTTTGCAGTGTGTTCAGTACCACCTTTTCTTTATAAAGAAATGAAACAGGTCTCTGGATTGTCAGTAAATAGGTGTGAATTTTGCCTTAAACCAAACAGTGAATGCAATTATTAGGAAAGTATATCTGTGCCCACATCAAGTTTTATCTTGCCCCAAACTTTGTCCTATTTACTCTCTGAGCACTGACAGACCATCCAGGTGCATTGGCCAGAGGCCCAGCTCTGCACCTTGTGCCTTGGCTGGCCACCAAAGAGCAGCATGGACTGCCAGCCCCCACACATTGCAGAGGCAGGAGAAAGTGCAGGTCCAGGAATGGGAGTGCTCTTGTGCTTGTGAGCAGCTGGGGCTTGTAATCGCCTTGGGACAACAGGTGAGTGAGAGTACAGAGCTGTCATGCCTAAAAGGTAATTGTGCAAGAGGAGGAAGTGGGTGTTTGAGGAGGCAGTGGCTGTGATTAGGTGTTTTCAGGGGTTTGGTTCACTGAGAGTGCACTCACAGGAGAAACACTCCTTTAGTGCTGCCTTCCAACTGTCCTACACTGATATCCCAAAGTCCTGAGGACAGTCAATCCATGGATCCCTTCCAGCTTGCATCTCTCCTGGGCTCTCTTTCCCTGTGCTTGCCTGGGCTCTGGGCCCAGTGTCCTTGATCCCCTGGGACAGGTCAGCCAGCCCCACTGTCTTCTCCTGCCCTGGCCTGTGGGTTTTCTAGTCCTCAGGCTCCTCCTTCCTGGTGCAGTGGGCACATAGAGCCTCTCCCAGCACAGCACGTGGGGTGCCAACAGGGTGTGTTTTGCTCTGGGCTGCTGAACAGCTGCCAGAAACTTGCATCAGTGCTTGGCATCTCCATGGGGAGATGTGCCCCCAATCTCCAGCCTGCTTGCTCAGCTTGCCAGCCCTTAACTCATCTGCTTGGAGAATCAAACCCTTAACATCCTTATGCATCTGCTTGGAGAGCTGAGCCCCTAACAGCCTTCCTCACTTGGATAATGAAGCCCTTAACAGTCTTCCTCATCCACTTAGAGAACTGAGCCCATTACAGCCTTCCTCACTTGGATAATGAAACCCTTAACAGCCTTCCTCATCCATTTGGAAAATAAGCAAATAATGTCTCTGGTCCTCCCTGGCCTTAGGGCATATAAGGCTGCAGACAATGATAAATCCTTCTGCTACTCTCTCAACACTGTCCTCTTCTGGCCTGGCACCAACTCCTCCCAGTCCTCAGTGAGTGTGTTGCTCAATTTGCTGATTTTGGTGGATTACCCCATAGCTGGAAACAAGCATCTCTGGGGCTGATCTGGGTCCCTTGGAAAACAGTAATCAGCTGCCAGCTCAGAGAACAGCTCTGAAGTTTGAGATGTTGCTGAGAAAAGTCTAGTAAGTCAAACCTTCCCAACTAGTTACTGCAAGAGGCTGCTTGATTATATGTCTTACTTCCCCATTTTGACAGTTGAATTAGGAAACTAAATTCCTGTGCCTTCTGCTGCCTGAGCTGGACAGGTCTGGCTTTACGGCAGCAGCAGTCAGCTGCACCCTTTGCCAAGCACACATTGCCAGTCACACTTCAGCTTTCTCGTTCTCTCTCCCTAGTGGAGCTGACAGGCAATAGCCGTGAATCACCCTGGCTGATGAAATGTGAGTGGTGTCTAAAAACCACAGGCTCATTATCCATTATTACTGATAACCATATGTGGTAGAAAATGAGGCGATTTTCATGTGGATGTGAATGGATTTTAAATGTTTCCCATCATTTCTTGTGTAAGGAGAAGGAGCCTCCATCCCATTCTGCTCTGCATCACCTTCTGTAGCTCCTTCCCAGCTGGAGAGAAGGAGCTCTGATGGGAGCAGTGAGGCCAGCTTCTTCCCCAGGGGTGGCCATGGCTCTTACATCAGCTTTGTCTCCCGGCCCTTTTCTTTAATGTGAGTGAGAAGAGATGGGAAAGAAGAGAGAGAAGGGAAGGAGCACACAGTGGCCGCCTCTGTAGCCTGTGCAGCAACATGTGTTAGACAAAAACCACAGCAGTGGGAGAGGTTGCTTTGTCATTGAAGAGTCAGTAATGACCCAGCTGATGGCTGTGTCCTCATGGAAAGCCTTGTGGAGGACAGACCACGAGGTCCCCATTCAGTGACAGTAAGGAAGCAGAATGTGCTGCCCCTCTGGAGTTAGGGATTATCTCCAGAAATTGCCTGGTCCATCCTTGCGCTTCCAGAGCTCCGGCTTCGAGGCGTGACCTAAACCCTCAGTGCACTGACCTGGCTGAACAGAGCTGTAAGATGGGACTCTAGCACCATCTATGAGCTCCTACAAGGCCTTAACAATCCCAGTAACAAAAATTAATGTTTCTCTTATCAAAGAGACTTTTAACCTTGTGAAAAAAGGGGTCTCCAGGTACAAACAAAAGCTGATGATGAAACTTACTGATGAGGACAGTCAGTCTCTCAGATAATCAATGCCAGGAATAGAATTGTTTCAACCTTTAATTCAAGACAAGTGCATGTATATGTATATGTATATATGTAGGTCAGTCTAGCTCAGCCTGGAAGTGCATTGGAATCACTGGGTGAAATGCCCTCTCTTACTCCAAACAAGAAGAAGGGGTGCAGCCTTTCAAAGAACAAATCCATTTGTGTTCTCCAGGCTTATTCTTTCTTGCTGTCCTGTGTACCCCTGCACACAGCACTGGCATGGCCTGTGTTAGTACATGTTGGGAAGCACCAGCCCTGCATACCCTTGTGGAGAGCTGAAACAAAAGGTGAACTGTAAAAAAAAAAGGGAAGTATGTAAAAATTTCATATCATTTTCATACCAGTGGAAATGTCTGTTCAGACACTAAATGTATAATTCAAAAGTCATTTCCAACCTTCTTCTTCCCCAGCCCCCACCTCCAAGGGACATTACATGCCCAAATGTTACAAAGGAAAATTTTATTATTTTTTAGGAAGAGAAACATACTCTCACTTCAGCTGGGGAGTGTGACAATGCCCAGCCTGGGGGCAGGGTGCAGCTGCCTTCAGTCCCTGTGGTGGTAAGCGTGGCCAGAGTTAAAAACCAAAAATATCCCTTAATGATGAGCATCCTGTGGGTGCAAGTCAGCCACAGCTTCTCAGTTGAGAGGAGAAAAGCTGCTTTTTGGCACTACATGAGTAACTGCCTCAGCCACGGAGGTTTCCCCTGAGGCTTCTGGCCTGGCCCAGGTAGTGAGGTTCATTAGCCTAAAGCACATGGAAAGCTCTCCAAAGCCTGGAAGATTTCTTTAGCTGCTTATAGCACCTGAGCCTGGAGGAGTGCTCAGCCATGAGCAGGTCAGTCCAGGTCTGGGTGTCTACAAAGCAGGAACAGTCCAGGGCATTGGGAGCATCTTCAAAGAGGAGTTCAGTGCTGACAGCCTGGTCTGAACCCTGCCCAGCGTTTCTAAGAAATCTGATGTAACATTCCTACGCCTATCATTTAAATACATAAATACTTTTAACAAAATATTCTGAAGTATACAGCCAGCAGTGACACGCTGAAATGTTGATGGAGTTCATTGGGAGACACATAGTCAACTTGCCCTTAAAATCTGCCTCACTTCAACCAAAAATCCCACAGTTGCTGGCTGTGCTGAGGTCATATGCTGCCTGTGGCATGGGCAGGGCAGGACTTGTCTCCAGCAGCCCCAAGCTGCAAGGACAACAGGGATGAGCAGCCCAGGATCACTGAGAGCAGTGTGACTTCAGCAGGAGCCAGGCAGGTGTGCACAGATGCCTCGTGGAGGTCGTGCCTGTGGATCCCTGGTGCACACCTCTATGACAGAGTCAGGGGGAGTCACAAGAACCATCTGAGTCCTCCCTGAGGAAAGGACATGCAGACCCAGAGGTTCCGCTTGGTCCACTAGAGAGAACTCACCAAATCTAGAAGTCTTTATGTTTTCCCAAGTTTTTATGTGTCCGGATCACTTTCGGGTCAAGCCAGTGAGTCTGTGTGTATGTGTGCTTGAAGGAGATTTTCCTCTGAGACCTTACATCTCAAGATGTAAATGTCCCACCAGATCTTCCTTTGGGTCAGGCTCCAGTGGTCTGCAGATAGCTGGAACAAACAGTGAGCCTCTGCTCTCAAAGGCTGCTTCCCAAAACCCCACAGTCAGTGCTTCTGCTGTCCAGTGCAGTCCTGTCAGCTCATTTCAAAATACCACCTTCTTTCGTAGCCTTTACCTGTCAGACAGCCTTTACATGGATCACCCCAAAGGCATTTCCTTGCTGCCTCTTCCCTGTTTTCCATCTTGCCAGTCAAAGGGCTGTTGACCAGACTTGTGCTCCTCTTACTCTGAATGGCTTCAAGACACTTGAAGTATCTTCCTGACTTACCAGACTTTTATTTGAGAAAAAATACAGCACATTTCTACTATTATACAGATACTGTCAAGTAAATAGAGAAACCCAGGGTTTCTCTGAATATGAGCTAAGCTTGGGTGACTTTCTTTGGCTTTCATTACTGTTCTTCTCAAGAGCTCCACGCATACTGTTCCCCAGTGTTGGAAAGATCCATCCTAGGTAGCAAATCAGCTGCACAGAGCTCCAGAGAGGTGAATCCTGCATGCACTATATAAAGCCTGTCTGCACTGTGGTTTATCTGCACTCCCACTGAGGCTTTCCACGGCCCCAGAGAGGGATTCTAGAGCAGTCTGCCTGTACAAGTACCAAACCTACAGGATGGTAGGGAAGGCCATACTTTCCGTGTTGCGTTTCGTACGTCAGCTCCTACAGCTAGCACCTGGAGTCACTGTCACTCAGTAACACCAGGCTAAACGACAGATCCGAGATGCTGGCGTTGGAGTTGGTCCACAGAGTGATGCTGTCTTGCTTAAACAAGAAGAGCGCTGTGGTGAAATTCACTCTGCTGTTGCTGCTGTGGACAGTCTGCTCCCACAGGACACTGCTGGTTGTCTTGTGTGTCCCATTCAGGGTCAGCTTCAGCCAGTCCTCCTCTTCCAGGTAGATAGAGCTCTTCAGGGACACGAGGTAGAGGCCATCACAGGGGATCATGATGGAACCATTTCTGATCTGAATAGGGCCCCATTCGGCGGTGAGATTCATGGCTACTCCTTTGGTGCTTTTGCCTGGAATGGAAGAAAGCAAAGATGACCCCAGGATGACAAATGTCTTCTAGGAAATGGGTTGTTTTATACCAACAGACTGCAGGGAAGATTGAAAAATATAAGAAAGGTGAGAGTGAACTAGAGAACAGGGCAGACCGGAGCTAGAATATAATCTACTCTAGACAGACATCGTCTACCATGAAAATCTACAGGTTCCCACTCTTGAGTAAGCTGTGCCTTTTGGCACATAGTTTATATGGACTACTTCTCCAAATTTTTATTTATGCACTATTTACTTACTCTATGTCTTAGAATACAGAAAAATACAGTAAGTAAAGCATCTCTGTGAGTTTAGAAACACAGGTTCCTAAAAAGAACAGGAAAATGAAGACAATAAATAAGATGAGGAAAAAGCATTCAGAGCTGGAAGACAAAAAGTGCTTTTTGTGGAGGTGCTGGTAACATAAGCCCTTGTCTGAGGGTTTGGTTGTGGGTTTGTTTTTTTTTTTTAACAGAAGACTGGGTAAAAGAGCAGCAAAGAGACAGAAGCAGAAGGAACTAATTAATACAGAGCAGAACGAGGAGAAATTCAACTGGAACTTTGCATGAAAGGTTTTCTCTTGGAATGAACAGTAACAGTTCCCAGGGCTCTGCTGGTCATGTTTCACTGCTGTGCCCCTGGGTTTTCAGCACACCAGCTGAAAGCCCTGGGAGAAGGCGACCCAGAAGGTCTCCAGGCAGGCAGCACAGCCCCCCTGGGCTGGGGCCAAATTTCTCAAGCTTTTCCTCTAAAGGACATGAGTTTCTATTAGGCTGGACTCATTGCTGCCTCACACTTTTAACTGAAAGTAAAACTGTCAACAATATGTTTAGTATTATTAAAAAACTTTAGTAATTGGTTTTATCATTGAGGTGTGTCATTGGACAAACATCTAATGTAGCCGGCACGCAGAGCAGTGCATCTGATATGGTGTGTGCACTCACCCACTCCTCCCCAGGAAATGATTTACATTTTTCATAAATCAGGAAACCATTGACTTTTTTCAGAAATACCCCAAGAGCGTGCCTCATGCACTTATTAAATTCTCAAAAATGCCTTTCTTGTTCATTCACAGAGTGAAAGCTTCTTTTAGGAGATAGGTGAGGGCTGCAGAAATCCACGCAGATTTTCAGGTTTTTTGTTCTGCTCTGGGAAAACCCATTTGTTTCATTTTGGCCCCTTGCAGCACTGGGGCAGGCTTGGCCCCTCTCCCCATGACAGCTCTCCTGGCACCTGTCCTCCATCAGAAGAAACAGCCATCACTGTGGCACAAAGCACATAAGAGCCATTTAGGTATTTTAGGGGCCACTGGATGCCACAGTGGTCCCTGGGGACTGTCGTAGTGTGGGGAGGCAGGAGCCCTCCAGTGCGCCAGGGGAATATGACACAGGGGTGGCTGCTGCACCGGGGGATCGTTGAGGGGCCAGGGTGCTCCCACCCCAACACCCACCTGTGTACAGGATGTGGGTCCACGGCACTTTGTCGCTCTGAGTCTGGAAAAAGAAGATAAATCCTCGTTAAGGCACTGGGCTGGCACCTCTGTGCTGCTGCTATCACTTTCATTTCCCAACCAGGATTGGGGCTGCATCTCCAAAAGCAAGGCAGGCAGCCTCGGTGTCACGGCTTCTGCCAGCCAGCTATGATCTGGACTTGATTTTATATCATTATTATAAAATTATAAAAACCATTTTAGCATGGTTCCCAGCCAGTGTGACTTCCAGCCTGGTGCTGAGTCCTCCAGAGCACCCGGGCAGTGTTGGTTTTGTTTAGAAAACCATGCTGGTGAGTGTGTAATCGAGTCAGACCAAACAGCAAGGAAGGATCTTGGGGTGCAGAATCTTTTCTGCATGACCTTCTCGAGCCTGACTTCCAGTCTGACTTGCAGCACCTGGCAAACAGGCAGCGTTGGCAGAGCGGGGACCCTGGCATGCTGTCTCACCCTCCTGCAGGGCACCAAGAGGTGGGTCTGGCTTTATGGTTCCTTGCACTTTGGGTCAGGCTGTTACGGGGTGTGTGTCTCTCAGAGGCTCTTAAGTGCACTGAGATGGGTTTAAAATTGATTGGAGCACCTCTCCTATGAAGGCAGACTGAGACAGTTGGGGTTGTTCAGTTTGGAGAAGAGAAAGCTTTAGGGAGAACTTAGAGCACCTTCCAGTACCTGAAGGGACTACAAGAGAGCTGGAGAGGGACTTTTGACAAGGGCTTGGAGTGATAGGAGAGGGGGAAAGGGTTTTAAAATGACAGAGGGCAGGTTTAGATTAGGTATTAGGAAGAAATTCATCCCTGTGGGGGTGATGAGGCACAGGTTGCTAAGAGAAGCTGTGGATGCCCAATCCCTGGCAGCATTTAAGGCCAGGCTGGATGGAGCTGTCAGCAACCTGGTCTAGTGGAAGGTGTCCCTCTCTGCTTATGGCAGAGGGGTTGGGAAGAGATGATCTTCAAGGTCCCTTCTAAGCTAAATCATTCTGTGATTCTGTGATTTGTATTTTATGAATGTAACAGAGAAAGTAAATGCAAATATAGAAGTGCGTATCTTACTGGTCAGATATGCAAAATACCAAGCTTCTGTACTGTATTTTTAAATCTGAACTTCACATCTCAAACTTGTCTCTCGTCATAACCACAGGAGACCCAAATCTGCAGTCTCTGCACAACCACAAGTCTTCAGCATTTTGCCTGATTAAAGGGTGAATGCTTAGGCTCAGTGCTCTGTGTTCTGCTCTTCACCTACAGCAAAGGTTTGCCCAAGGGAGAAGGTGTGCTGGTGAGATGTAGATCGGTTTGACTTTTATGCATTTGGCCTCAGGTGTTACAGGGGCAGGGCAGCCCTGAGCACAGGGAAAGCGCGGAGTGTGAGCACAGGGGGAGTGCAGAGTGTGAGTACAGGCAAATTACAGAGTGTGAGCACAGGGAAATTGCAGAGTGTGAGCACAGGGAAAGCGCGGAGTGTGAGCACAGGGAAAGCGCGGAGTGTGAGCACAGGGAGATTGCAGTGTGAGCACAAGGAAAGTGCGGAGTGTGAGCACAGGGAAATTGCAGAGTGTGAGCACAGGGAGAGTGCGGAGTGTGAGCACAGGGAGAGTGCGGAGTGTGAGCACAGGGAAAGCGTGTAGTGTGAGCACAGGGAAATTGCAGAGTGTGAGCACAGGGAGAGTGCGGAGTGTGAGCACAGGGAAAGTGCGGAGTGTGAGCACAGGGAAATTGCAGTGTGAGCACAGGGAAAGTGCGGAGTGTGAGCACAGGGTAATTGCAGTGTGAGCACAGGGAAATTGCAGTGTGAGCACAGGGAAAGTGCGGAGTGTGAGCACAGGGAGAGTGCGGAGTGTGAGCACAGGGAAAGTGCAGTGTGAGCACAGGGAAAGTGCAGTGTGAGCATAGGGAAAGTGCGGAGTGTGAGCACAGGGAAATTGCAGTGTGAGCACAGGCTGTCTGCGGGTTCGGGGCAAAGGCAAGCGGCAGGGGAAGGCGGCGGGAGCCCGGCTGCCCTGTGTGCTCTGTGCGGAGGTGAGGTGGGTACTGGTGCCGGGAAAGGTCTGCTCTGGCACCCTCTAGTGCTGCCACGGCCGATGCTCCGCGCCTGCTCCACCAAGGCTGGATACCACTGCCAGACAGAAGCTTTAATCGCCCGGTGATTCTGGTGGAACCATGTCCCTTGGCTTTACCGTCCCGATCCATTGCCTCAGCTCGAATCTCGTGTTTGCACTTATTCTAGGCACCTGAGTGCACAAGCATTTCTCTCCTGGCTCAGGCAGCCGGGATTTCCAGGCAGTTTCCCAACAAGATGATAGCAAAGCACTGAGCATCTGAGGTCAAACAACGTCTACCACAATCGGTGTGATCTGGCCACTGGTGGACAGGGTGTATTAAACACAGAGAGCCTGGATGACAAACCTATTGCACTTACAAGAATCTCAACCCCATTTTCACTAATGGAAATTACCTGTTTTACGTATCTCTTCTGGTTATTGCGTGATCTCAAAGCACTTTGCAAGTACCTACTGGTAAATCCTACTGAGGAGACAATGTATTGGTGGTACTGGAAGGGCTCTGGGAGCAAAGTTAGTCACCTCTCTTTCCCCGTTCTGCCTTTCTGCAGGACAGGATGTCAGGAGGGCTGAGGACACAGAGGTGCTTCTTACTGACAGCTTCAGATTTCCCTGTGCCATTCACACACAGACTCTTCCTTTCTGCCTGTTCTGGATCCCCAAACAGATTTCCTCCTGCCTGGGACACTGTCCAGTGCCGTGCCATGTGGCAGAAGTTCCAGGAATCGGTTTGTGCTGCACAAAGCGCAAGCCTCAGGGGGCTGATTGAGGGGACCGCTGCAATCAACTGCCTGTGTCACACGGGGAGGTGTCCCACAGGTGGCAGGTGACCGTTCTCTGGAAGTGGGTTGTACCTTCTCCTCACCAGGAGCTGTTAGGATCATGGGTTTTACCTCCCATGCAAGAGGAAAGGTGTGGCAAGGAAAGGTAGTTCCGGCAGAGGTGGGAATTGCAGTGTGAGCACATGCAAAAGCAGACTCTTAAAAACCGGTTTTTTTAATTTCCTCATTTGGAAATCTCAGCTGAGGTTTGTTCTCCAAGTGGGATCATGACAGAAACGAGAGCACTGTCCCTTTTTGAAAAGAACAGGCTGGGCTGCAGATGTTCGCTTTCCTGAGTATGTGCCATGACACTATTTATGCTGTGTTTTCACAGAACAGTCCAGGAGGGGTTTCTTTAAGAGCTATGTTTCCAGGAGGACAATTGAAAGGCATCAAATATGGTCTTTCTGTGAAAAAAAAACAGTTATTCCCTTGCAAATAAAGTCACCATGGCACTCTGTACCCTGGAGAGCAGAAGGAGACTTTTCCCAAGGATAGGGAGAGCCCCTCTTTCACTGCCATGGACCAACATTCCCAAGCCTGCCACTCTCATGCTGATGTGCTCCTACTTCCGTAAAGTCCATCTCCCTAAACCACCTCAAAAGCCAAGTCAGATTTGTACTGCAGCCTCTTCAGGAGACATTTATATGGTCAGTTCATGGTTATCCACCTGAGCCCTGTAATTGCACTGCAATTAAATCCCCCCATGTACAGCCCATGAGACCATTCCTGCATAGCATAGTGCACTCTGAACAGGACACCAGGGTTATCTGTTAAAATAATAGAAACAGTCCTAACCCTGTAGTTAACGAGTGTTTAAAACTGAAAAGATACTTTGGTGATTCCCAGGACCTGGACTTCTCATCTGTTGCCATTGCTGCTCCTCAAGCACCCTGTTTCAGTTGTTTCTGTTGAGGAAGGGAAACTCCAGGCATGTACTGTAATGTGTCCCCTCGCCTGCTGCTGCTCTCTTGGGCTTGTAAGGCTCACAGGCAGCAGTGTAAATATTTCTCTGCTATATTCCTCTGGAAGAGGAACATTTTTACAGAAGAGCCAGATACTGAGAGCTGAGGCTTCACAGCCAGAGTGTGACCTGGGAGAGGTTTCTGCACCTTGAACAGTGTGAGTGCTTGCCCTCCTCTATTGGTTTACAGTGCAACTTCTCTCTCCCAAAGTAGTGGAAGGAGAAGAGGACTGGCCTGAATGACAAGTGTTATCTTCCAGTGTTATCAGGATCATTGTTCTGCACTTTAAGAACCACTGTGAGACTCAGGTCAGTGAAACTTGTGCAAAGCACAAGGGTTTTCATTAAACAGCAGAGGATCTGGAGCATGAGGCCGTCCCTCTCTTGTACGGTTACATGCCTGGCTTGCTTCTGTGCCAAGCCTAGGTGGGAGGAAAGACTGAACTCGGGTAAAACGAAGCACAACAAGCTTTAAAGTGGTAGAAAGCTCCTGGAGAAGGAGTGGGAGGAGAAGTCACTACTGCACAAGCAGCACTGAAGTAGCAGTGAAAGGTTGTTGACAATCTACCAGCCTGCAAACACGTGAGAGGGCCAAAAGTGTATTTGCTGCAGCTTGTGCTAGACTATTGTGAGCCTCAAGCATCTCTGTGATTTCTACTGTTTCCTCTGGTGTTATGGGTGCACAGAACTCTCTCTGGACACACCAGCCTTTCTCACACACGCACAGACGCGGGTGACTGCTCCTAACCCTGCTTTAGGGGCAGGCTGAGAGCAACCAAAGGTGTCAGGGGGACTTGCTAGAGCTGTCACAGGGTAACTTGCTTTCTCACACATCTGCCTGCCATATAGTACACTTCAAAATTCACGAGGTGTTTATGAGCAGATTGGGTTGTCATTTGCGTAGATGATCTTATCCGATTAAATGGAAATATGCACAAGTCACTGCAAGGAGGGGGAAGAGTGGGAGAGAGTCCCTCTCTCAGGGGTCAGTGAAAAGAGCATTCTTGGAACAGTCACTCTGCTGGAAACTTGCCCCAAACCCTGCACTGGGCAATCCTGAATGTTATTTTGAGGACAGTCAATTTTAAAAAATCAATTAAAAAATTAATATCATACCGAAAGGATTAAAACCTTGGGATTTGAATAGGGATAAACGTAAAAGCTTTTTTTTTTTTCTTAAAAAGGAAAATAATGCCCATACAAAGCTCTACAGGCCAGCAGACAAAAAGGTTGAACATGAGCTCTTACCGTGGAGGGCCGCAGAAAATCGATACCAAGGTAAATCAGGCAGGCAAGCAGTAATATCCACTGAGCAACCGCGGACACGAGGTGCAGCATGTTCCTAACCTGTCCTCTCTGCCAGCGCTTCCATTCATCCTCCGCCCGCTCCCTTTCACAATCCAGCTGCTCTCGATTGCTTGGCTCTACGTCTGGCTGTCCTTCCATCTCGGCCTCACTGCCAGCAGCTGCTGGGGAAAGGGCCAGGAGCAGAGCAGGAGCCCAGAGGGAGCAGGGGATTGGTAAGCTCCTGTCCCAGGAGCAGAGACAAAGTGAGGACACTGCCTTCTGTGCTTTATGCACAGAGAAGCAGGCGGGGGAACTTCTTTGTGACTAATCTGAATTTCCCCTTCCTTCCTTTCTTTCTTTCTTTCTCTTCTTTTTTTTCTTTTTTTTCTTTTTTTTTTTTTTTTTTGGTTTTCTGTGTGAATGTGGGGGCTGATTTATTGCATCCCAGTTCAGTTTTGAGTAATGGCCTTTGAAAGGAGAGGTGTTTATGTCTTTTGTAGCTTCAGCTGTGGATGTCTTCGTATGTGTTCTTTCCAACAATAGCGAAGAGTTGGGTGGACAGTGCTTGTCTTCACTGAGTCTTTCATCAGTAAAAGCTCTCACCACTCTGTTCTGCCTCAGGTGGGGAGTTTACAGGGCTTGCTCTGTCACTTTCTAGCATCATATAATGCTCCTGAAATATCTTTTCTGTAAAGAAGCAATGAATAGGAAGGGATGTGGGACAGGTAGATAGCATAAGGGATTGGAGAAAAAATATGCACTTCCCTTTTCACTTTTTCCTTCTGGTTTTAGAGCCATGGGATGTTGTGCAAAGCACAGGAGGGAGAAAATGGAGAACTGTTAGAGAACAACTTCCCTTTTTGCACACTTAGAAACCTGTAGTCCGGGAAATGCCTTCAGAGGCATTTGGGATACCAGCACACCCCTTTGGTTGGTCTCCTCATGACTTTTGCTTCTGACACCCAGAGCTACCAAATGTCAGCTGACTGCAGTAGGGACCATCTCCTGTGCTTATTTTTGGTGACAGATTTTGCATCACTTTTTGGGGGCAGTCCAGCACTGCTCTTTCCACGGCTCTTTTTGCCAGACCTTTTTCTGCTGTAAATTACAATATCGTGACTGAAGTCAGGTGCTGCCTTCTCCTGGTGAGGATGGAGCCCATTGGGAGTATTATTACCTGCGTGCCTTCTAGGGATGAGTTGTCAGAAAGTTTCCCTTCCCCAAAATGTGCCCTCTTAACTTGTCACAAGGCACATGTCCTGACATGTAACCTGCATGCAGAGGAAACAGGGGGAATGTTCTTTCATGTGTTTTCCCATCTAGGCAAGGATATTTCCTATGAACATAAACCAGACAAAGAGGGGAGTGCAGCAGCTGGGTCACCCTATGTTCACTGCACTTGCTCTTGAGTATTGGGTCAGGAAGACACTCTGGTGTTTGTTGGAGAACACATCATAGGTCATGGAAACTTGGTGAAGAAGGTTCAGCTTTCACATCCTCTGCTGGCTTTTGAATGAAAAAAGTGTGGGAATTTTTGTTCCCTTCCCAACAGTGGTCACTCACCAGCTCCTGAATGAGCCCCAGCCTGACAAGAGGCCCCAGGAACAGCCCTGACCCTCCTTCCTCAGCCAGAAATGTCACTGCAGCCACAGCAAGGAGGGTTTGTGCTGCCCCAGAGTAGCTCCCTGGGATGCAGAGTGTGAGTTTGGAGGCAGTGTGAGTTTGGTGTTTTGTGACACTTAGCAGTCACACAGCACCCGGGAGCACCGGCTGGGATGGGACCCAGGCTTGGCCAAGCCCTGCAGAGGGATGAAGTGATACCTTGAGGTGCTGCAGAGGCCTGTTGGGGCTGGAGGGATGTGAAGAAGATGTTTGCTCCCATGGATCTGCAGTGTCAAGTCCAGGGCTTATGAGGTCCCCAGACAAGCTGCTCTTAGTGGTCCCAGCCTGCTCCCTCCAGGAAAAGAAACTTGGGCTTGCTGCTCATTGCTTAGTTTCTGCAAAAATGCCAGGATGCTGAGCTAAGACATCCCAAGCCCTTGCAAGCCTGTAATTCTCACATTTTACACCCATCCCTTTGAACCAGATGTGAGCTCTTACCCGTCTCCATCTCCTCTCTCCCTGACTCTGGATTTTGTACTGGTTTTGTTTCTAAAACTCTAAAAAAAGCTGTGGGTTAAGGTTGTGCTTATGTATTTCTGAAATTGTCCTGTCATTTCTGTACTCCCCCAGTGCAAGTGTCTCGCATCCTGAGTTAGCGGCCGTGGTAGCATGGATGATCGAAAGCTGCATTTCAAGTAATGTCCCTGGCATTATATCTGAAACAGGAAAGAGGACAACTCATTCAGGGGCGTTGCAAATACCCATGCACAGACTCTTCCATGGTTTTGATTGCTTTCAGCTTCTCCTTCTGCCTTGCATATGGAAACCCAAGTGCACACTACTTGGCTTTCAGAGGCCCTGCTCTCCCTCTGAGAAGAAACCTTCCAGGCCTTTGGAATCCTGACACATCGTAGACCTGCTGCACACACCCAGCATTTGCCAAATTCTGCTGTGTTTATCAAGATTATTTTGGTCCTTCTTCCACAGGGACCCTAAAGCTGGAGTGTCTTGGGGTTTGCCTCAACCCTTGGCAGTCATCAAGTCATTCTAGTGAGCAGGCAGGCTGGGATGGCTTTGGGCCTGCTGGTGCTCTGGTCATCTTGTTAGTTTTCCAAAGAAATGTGTCTCGGTGACACATGCAGGAAGTTTATTCCAGCAAGGACTGAAAGAAACCACAGCGAGCCGGTAATAAGGCGTGCTGGTTTGTTCGGTTTTGATGACAATCCAGCGTCTCTTACTTTAGTCTGT
Source organism: Pomatostomus ruficeps (assembly GCA_013400735.1). NCBI lineage: Eukaryota > Metazoa > Chordata > Aves > Passeriformes > Timaliidae > Pomatostomus > Pomatostomus ruficeps. The sequence continues at coordinate 33,902 of VYZT01052924.1, forward strand.
CCTTTCTGGGCTTTCCCAGCCTGGGAAGCTGAGCGATTTAAAACTGGGTAAAGTGTGTTGGTTACAGTCAAGGCTAAATCCTGCAGTGTCATGGTTGTACTAGGACTCAGCTGGAGCTCCAGATCAGTGGGAAGGGGCACAGACCACAGCCCCTGCTCCATGGGGAGCACTCTGCATGTGAGAGTCACAGAGCAGCAGCCTTTAAGCAAAACCTGGCTGCCCCTACTGGCACCCACCTTTATTTAGCTCCCATTTCTCAGGGAAAGTGCTCTCGAAAAGAGGAATTGGGGAGTTATATAGGAGAATTTAACTTATCAGAAGAACAATAGAAGAACCAATTAAACCGTTTGTAAACAGCTACAAGGAAAGCGGAAACAAGTAACAAGCAGTATGGATTTCCAAGAATAAAACCAGATGTTGTCTGTGGGGCAAGGAAAACTCTTGGGCAGAGGAATAGCTGTGGGCATGCATTGTGTCTTCAGCAATAGTCTTGTTTCTCATTTTCATAATACCTGTGAAGCAAGGTCTGTATGAAACTGCTGCTCAGCAGCTGGGGAGCTGACTGAGTGATTGTTAATGGTTTGTTAACAAGATGGAAGGATGCGCCTTGTCCTCCTGGATCTGCCCTTCTGCAGTGTGTCCTTTTCCCTGGAGATCACCTTGCAAGCCAAGCAGCAAGGGTGACATGCTCACAGGTGAGATCTGGATTCTCAGTTCTTGCTGGTAGCTTTTACCTGTAATTTAAGGGTTTGGCCTGCACTTGAAATCAATTACCAGGAGAGCAGGGCTGTTGCTCTCATTGCTGCAGTCGAGTAATACACCTTTGAGGGGGAGAAAAGCAAAGTGTTACAAAGGCAAGATTTTTGTGTGCCCCAGCTAGTACTGTTTAATGTCTCTGTCCACTCCAGAAATAAAGCATTTTATAATTAAGACAGATTTATTAAAGTCAAGGTCTTTTGCCTAAAAGGTTTGTGGAGTCCTGCTCCAGTATCTCTGAACCACTTTAACTATTTTTCTCCCTTGATCATCAAAGACAACAATGTCTTTCACATTCAGCACACCAAGAATCTGTTGATTAGTGACTGATTTGAGTTGCTCAGTTCACCCTAAACTGGAAAAATATTATATAGTCCTTTGCTAAAATATCAACACAGATTATGAATCTGAGCTGAAAGGTTATTCTTGAAGGTGGCAGGCGGAGAGGGCCTCTAAAAAATCAGGACTTGGGCTAAATGATCTTGGCGGATCCCTTCCAACTCAGGATATTCTGTGATTCTATGATTAATTTCACTTCCATGTGGCTTTTTCTGGCTCCTTGTGCATAGCCACTTTTTGGCTGATGTATGTGTGTGTGAGGGATTTCTGACAGCAAAGACACTGCGCCAGTAAGAAGGAATTCATGTTAGTCAGGCTACTTTTGGCAGTGTAAATTAGAGACAGCAATAGTGAAAATGCTGTGAAATTCCAAAGAAAAATATTGACATTTAGGTAAAGCCAGGATTCTGTGGAGAGACCTCCAAAGAGGAGCATGATCACTTCACTGAAGTAAATCTCACTGTGCCTCATCCCACAGTGCTGCACTGGTATTTTGCCTAGGAAGCTGCTTTATGGGAGCAGGGAGATGAGCAGTGGATGGATTCCCCAGGGGACACATCCAGGAGCTGCTGGTGCCTCACTGTTGTGCGCAGACTCATCCTTCCTGGTTGTCACGGTCCCTGGGCCAAGACAAGGCTGTTTTTCAGGAGGACACAACACCGAGTGCCAGCTGCATCGGGCACGGCAAAGCCAGGCAGGATTAGGAGCTGCCCCCCTGGCAGTGCTGGCAGCTGTTCTGGTGCCTGGCTAGGGGGGATCTGTAAGTGGGCTCAGTGTCTGGGGAAGAGCCCCGTGTTTAGTGGTGGCTCTTCATGTCAGTGCTGTGGTTCCCAGCACAGCCCCGATGGGCAGCAGTGCAGCCTCCCCAGCAAGCCAAAGTCAGCAATCCCTCCGCTGGCAGCCACCACAATTCCCACCGGACTTGTTAGGTTCCACAGGGTAGCTGTTGCCCCTTTTTGGATGTGACAGGAGATTTTCCATTGCTGGTGGTGGTCTTTGCCCTGAGCATGGTCTCTCTGTCTCACAGGGAGCTGCTGGGGACTGTGCTATTCTGTTCCTCAGAGTGGACTTCCCTTATCAGCCATCAGCTGAGTGGGTCAGGGCTAAGCATTCACTGTGGCACCTTTGAAAGGTCGAGGAGGACTTAGTCACACACATCTTCCTTCCTTTGTCTTGCAGCTGCTTCAGTCAGAAATCCCACCGTAACGCACCGTCACACAGTACAATATCAGGGGAGAAAAATCAAATACATCTTTTGATATTTTTCTGGTACAGAGAATAAACAATCTATGAAAAAACAAAAAATTCTACAGCTGACATTCAGAAATTGAGCTCTTGCAGAGCTCACTGGGTAACCCGGCTCCATTCCCACTCATTCCTGTGGTGTTAGAAACCTGCGAGAGGGACATGAAGACCATGATGTCCCAGATACAGCTCTGCTCTGGGTTAAGGAAGTGGTTTCTCTTCCTATCTGGTACTGCAATCATTGACCTGACTGCTTCCCCTAATCACCCCTGTGGGAGTTTTTTGGCCAGCAAAGAAGGTCCCAAAGTCATCCCTTCTGAAAATGAGATTTTACTGCAGCTCTTGAATCTTTTTGTGTGTTTCTAACCTGTTTGCTTCTTTTAAACTTGATAGGAATTGCAAGCAGATTTTGGGGAAAGATTTGCAGGCAGAGGTATTTCCTTTTATTAGCCTTATTACTTCCCTAAATAGTTGAAGCATGAGCAATTGGGTGGTAGGCAAGTAGAGACTGCAGTACGAAGAGAGTTAAGAACTGGTGAGATTTCTAGGACAGAGATGGGCTGGAGGTTGCAACAGCTCTATCTGCAAATCCCAGCCTCTGTTTTGGAGTGATTTGTGCTTTTAAATCAGTGGTGGTGGCCTTGCATTTACTTCAAAGTGTTGCACTACAGAGGTGGAGAAGGGTTGGATGTTAATCCTGCCACAGCCAAGCCCAGCAAGAAAGATCCATGTGCAGTGCCATTTCCTGCATAAGCCACTTCAACCTCTTTGCCGTTGTTTGTTTTATTGGGATGATATTTTAGCATCCCTTGCTGATGAGGATGCATACAATACCACTTCACCTGCCTCTCACCATCAGCTTCATCAGCAAAGGTTAATCCACTCTCTGTGGAACTTCAGAGACCAAATCAGGATCTGGTGTCAATAAAAACACACCCATTAGAGCGATGCTTCACAGCCTCTCCCTCATGAATACTATGAAATCTTTCCTTTTCTGTTTTCTCAACATGGTTTTCTCATTTCTAGCAGCTGACAGGGTAATCTTCTGGCCAAATTGTTTCCTTCGATGTCTCTTGAATACATGTTAAAGAGTTCTTTAACTTTCCATTTGCAGTCATTTAGCTATTTTTCTTTCCACCTGGTCAATTTGGCTCATAATTTCCCCTAACTTGTATTAGGTCTTTTGCAATATCTAGTAGCTGTATTACTGGCTGTGGCTGCCCTCGTTTTGCTCATACTGACTATAATATGATCATGGTCACTAATCCTCAAGCCCTGGCCACTTCTTCAGCAATTAAAAAACTTCAGCACTTAAAATCCACCAAATATAGCACTTGCATCGAGTACAATAGTTCCAGTATAACCATTTCAGTACTAGGAAATGTCCATCTGAAACCACTGTAAACTCCAGCCATTCTCCTTGGTCTCACATGAGTCCTGATGGAGATTTTCCCAGCAGCATCACTGTTCTCTACTCTGGACCCTGCAGGGGGAAGGTTGCTGGGATGTGGTGCCAATCTCTGTCCTAACACAGCATAGAGGAAAAAAAGGGCTCCATTTTCTCTTTTTAATCCCTTTATTTGCAAAACACTGGATTATCTAGATGCAGCTTTAATGAATTATTGAAAAGATCTTATCACAACAGGGTTTCCATAGGCTTACACTTTTACTTTTGGGCGAGACGAGGAAAGGTCCGTATCTCCAAAAATCAGGCAGTCCTTGGCCCCTTAACCAAGGGTGCTCCTGGCAGATAGTCCTTGAGGCTTTCAACCTTCAAACTTCACTGTCTGCATGACGTTACCCAGCAGCACAGCAGAGGCAGCTGTGAACCCAGCTGTGAACCCAGCAGGCAGGAGCAGCCCGTGGGTGCTGTGCCCAGGGCACCAGAGCCGTGGCTGTGTTTGTGCACACGCTCGGGGCTCCACAGAGCAGGCAGGACCGAGAGCCCCAGATGAGTAACCCCGGCCAGAGGCTTTCTCTGTTTTACACACAGCAGCACTCGTGCTCGGCAGCCTTTACTGCAGGGGGATAGCTCCAAGGCTGTGTCTGCCACCAGAGCCCTCAGAGGCTCTGGCTCCGTGCCCATGTCACGCTGCCAGCCCCAAGGGACACGGGCAGGAGCACAAGGGGTGCCAGCAGTGTGAAATCCAGGCAGGCTGAGCAGTCAGCCTCTCCCCACTGATGCTTGCAGTTGATCTGCGTTTGTTCTCCATCTGCCACTTTCACTAGTCCTTAGGTGAAAAATGAACAGCTCAGTTTCTCCCCTAGACACACAGGCATACCTGGGCTTCAGAGGCGTGTTTGGGGCTCCCTTGCCTGCATCCCCTGGGGGAGCATGAGAGGGGACACTTCTCTGCAGGCAGGCAGTACCAGTACCAGTGGTACTGCCTGCCTGCAGAGTACCAGTGTGGCACTGGCAGGACAGGCAGAAGATGCATGTTCCTCACACAAGCAACAGCAGTGGCCTCATCCTGTTCCCCTCTCTGGCTTATCAGGATGAAAGCCCAGAACATATGTACACACACTATAAACTCCTTCAGCTGCTGGTGTTAGATACACAGTCCCTGCAGTCTATCCTCCTGACTCCTGAGCCTTTAACCCTAGTTTCCAGCTGCCCTGGTTCACAGTTTGGTAGCCAACATACCCACCCACTCCCCAGGTTCTCTAGCACACAGGCTGCTTTGCCCCATGATGTCCCTGCCATCACTGTACTCCGACCCCCACACGTGCCTGTGCACACTGAGCACAGACTGTCAGCAGGGAAACAGCTAAAGAGAGCTTGGAAAGTAGATAGGACATGCTGTAACCACCAGGCACAGGGCATGGCCAGACAGGCGCCCAAATAGTCCCTTTTATCCCCCTTTCCCTCTGTTTTCCCACACGAGTTCCTCCCACTTTGGTTCATCCCTTTCCCCAGACATTCCACAGCGAGTCCTGTACAGTCTCAGAAGGCTCTTCCCAGCATCCTGTAACGAGCTCCATGTGCCTTTGGCTGATCACCATCTTTGCTTAGCAGATGGGAAGGGTTTCCCAGTCCCTCACCAAGGCAGATGCAGTAACCCAGGCAGTGTCCTCTCCCTCTCAGTCCACCAGAGCTCACATGTAAAACAGATTCTTGGAGCATTTGATGCCTTTCATTTTCTTTCAGATAGGTGCAGTCCTCCAGACAGACTCCCACACTGACATCAAACAGGTCTTAAATATTTTCACTGCATGACTGCAAAATCAGTAAGTTATAACTCGGGAATTTGCTGGCATCTCCATCTTGATAATTTATCTCTTCCCTGTATAGTGTTCAGGGATTCTTTGCTTTTTTAGTGTCTGCAGCTTCATAGAACCTAGAAAGACTAATTCTTTCCATTGCATCTCCAGTAGAGACACAACATATAACTGAGATCTGAGCAAGACAGTTTATTCCCCTAAGACAATTTTTCTTTGCCAACATTCTCAGCTCCCTTCAAGACTGGGCATGGGAGAAAGACCCCCAGATTACCTTGGTTTTCACAGCATCTCTTCTCCTTTCGTGGTGTCTCTCCCAGGCAGGCAGGCAGGGAGCTGTGGTGCCCAGACCCACCAGCTCATGTGGGAACATGTCAGCATCTGCGCATGGCTGCAGGGGGTCACCTGCACCCCATCTGTGGCACCTCAGAGGTGAGGTGAAGCCTCGCTGTCCTGACTCTGCTTCAGATAAATCCCCAGGCAGAAAGAGCCCCAGCCCCAGCCCCACTCCCTTTATAGCTGGAGTGGCCTTCAGCCTGCAAAAAAAAAAAAAAAAAAAAAAAAAAAGAGTTTGTGCACATAAAGAAAAAGACATTCCAGGGAAAAAAAAATTTTTAAAAAAGATAAGAAGGTCTGTCTCATCCTTTTTTTCACAATTCTGAGCAACCTTTAGTGCCAAGAACAACAATAAATCTGTGCTTTTTCCCAGGAAATGCTTTTTGTGGGGCGGGGGGGTTCAGAGGGGGCCATAGCCAGTGGCAGTGGCACATGCCTTCTGCTGCCCTGGCTAAAAGCATCCCTAGGAGGAGGTCAAACATGTGTCCTGCTCCCATGGGAATGGTGTTCTGTGTGGGAATGGGATGGGTTCCATGGGGCGGCAATGATCAGATAAAACACCGAACAGTGACTCAGCACGTGGATGTATTTTCTTTGAAACTCAAGCAAGAATAGCACTTGCAAGCAGTGAACACATATCTGGATACACTTAGCATGCTTGAGCTGGGGGTTAACACCCAGCCAGGCCCTGCAGGAGCTCACCCAGAGCCTGGCTCCTTTCCCTCACCACCCAACCTGTACCTCCAGCTGGTGCCATCTCTCCCACGCATCAGCTGGGAGGAAGCTGCCAGCCGCATCCTTCACTCTGGCCAGAGGAAGATAAATCATAAAAACCTTTTGGACACCAGCACGGGGAGCAGGCTGGCATGACATGGATGCAAGCAAGAGCTGGCCCTGCCTCAGGGTGTCCTCTTGCCCTGCTCCCGCTCTCCATGAGGCAGGCAGTGGCCCTGTGGAGAAGCCCCTGGCTCTCCCCAGAGTGTCAGTGCCAACCGCAGTGCAGGATGTCTCTGCTGCCGTCCCCCCATGACTCAACTAGGTCACTGAGGCAGACGGTGGTGGAGCAGGGAGCCAGCCTGCTGCGAGTGTGGCTTTCTCTGCTCTGAAAGGCACGGGCTTTCACCGATCTCTGACATTTTCCAGTGCTGATCTGAAGACGGAAGTGGTGGGAAATCTGTCCACACTTAGGCTCACTCTTGCACATACCCTTGGCAGCTCCCCATGGACACTGAAAGCTGTGTGAGTCCCAACGGGAGCAAGCCTGCTGGCTCCGGGACAGAAGGGAAAGCAGGCCACTGCCTCCAAGCGCCATCCTGCTTTGATGGTGGATTATGGTAGGAGCCCTAGCTGTGAGGTATCATCAAATCTCAAATGGTTTGGGCTGTTCTTTGCCAGATTTCATGCCCATCTTTCAGGCAAAGATTCTTCCAGTCAATTTTCTACTTCCTCCACAGATTTTTCTGTTGTTGTGTTGATCCTGGCAGGCTAATTTTGCTAATGGATAAAAATACTTGTGGTTATGATTCATTGGTAGTTGCATGCTTGCCATCTACAAAATCTGTGTAGATCTGGGTGGAAATGTTGGTTAGCACCGGAAAATAAAGCCCCCGTGGCTTTATGTGGCACTCACACTTGTCTCAAGGTTGTGATGTACTTTGACCTCCCTGATGGCCCACCCAACCTCCCACGGTGACTCTGGAATGAAGGGGGGACTTTTAGAACCACTGTCTCCCTGGCATCTTATCATGCCAGCAGGAGTGTCTGAAGAGCTTCCTTTTGTTCCCTTTGCTTTCTAGCACCAGCGTGGTAAGGGTTTAGAGTTAGGTTTAGGCTTAACTGCAAAGAAATCAGCTTTTTTTTTTTTTTCTGGAAAAAGACTTCTGGTATTCAGTGGCTGAACAAAGCAAACAAAAAGGGAAAAAATAAAAAAAAATCCCAGAGAAGTTCAGCTGATAATGTGGCGGAGTCATCTGCATAGTGCTAGGAGCCATGCAGTCATGTCTCCCCACCCTGCGATATCATCAATACTGCTATGACTTGGGCAGAAGACGGGATGGAAAAACTCAAACTGCTCAAGTCAGCTGGAAATTTTTAGGTGGAATGTGTGTCTGCTACCTCCCAGGAGCCCACCATGACAGGCAGCCTCATCTGCACAACCATCCCTGCCCCAGAGCTGTGCCTGAGTACAAAAACACCCCAGCAGCCAGAGAGAGCCCAACCCCAACAAAGAGACCTTGGGATGGAGAAAGCAGAGGTGGAGGGAAAATTCCAGCCTCTGAAATGGAAATGGCTGGTTCTCCTTCAGCCATGTGTCCGGCTGCAGTGAAAGCCAGGGGCTTGTGGGGCTGCCAGAGAGGCAGATGCAGGGCAGGAGCTTTGCCAATCTCTGGTTGCAGGCACATAAATGTGCACTTCGGGGCAGAGCGCCCTGTACCTTTGCTCTGAAAGTACTGGCAGAGGCAAAGACACGGAGTAGGAGCCTGGCAGCCCCTTCATCCGACATCGCAAGCCTGGGACAGCACTGCTCCCCTAAGGCTGAGAGAATTGGGATTGTTCAGCTTGGAAAAGAGAAGGCTTTGGGGTGACCTGAAACAAGCCTACAAGAAAGACGGAGAGAGACTTTTTTCAAGGACAAGGGGGAATGGCTTCTAACTGAAAGAGAGTAGGTTTGGACTAGATTAGGAAATAATTCTTTACTGTGAGGGTGGAGAGGCACTGGAAAAGATTGCCCAGAAGAGATGTGAATAGCCCATCCTTGGCTGCACAGGGCTTGGAGGAACCTGGTCTAGGAAGGTGTCCCTGCCTATTGCAGGAGGGTTGGAACTAAATGGTCTTTAAGGTCCCAAACCAAACCATTATTTCATTGTAAGCCAGATACCCCAGAGACAAGGAGTGCCAACTGGTCCCTGCTGTCTCAGCACAGTGTCCCTCAAGTTGAGCAGGGGTTTGATGCTGAGAGTTGTGGGTTTGTGTCCTTTCTTCTCCCCATGCAGAGTCCTTTGTAGGCTTTTAATAACACAGTATGCATGTAGCCAAATCTGGGGTAAAAATGCACTGCTTAAGGCTGTGATTTTCCCAAACTCAAAGCAGTCCAGTGCTAGCATCCTCATGACTTTTGAAATCTTCAAAGATGAAAAACCAATATCCCATGTGTCAGATGCTGACAGGCTTCTGGGGCAGAGGGTTTCTCTATGCTGGACACCAGGTCCTGGAGAGGAGCACTGCCTGTGGGGCAGGGACACAGCCTTGTCCCTGGAGTGCTGTCCTCCAGCCTGCCCTCGCTGCTGGCGCTGCTTGAGGTCAGCTTCAAAGCCTGTTAGGAACTCAGCACTGCTCTGAGGCCTCAGAAAGAAGTCAAGCAGCTGAGGGAGCTGTGTGTCTGTGCCCAGCCAGAGCTGCCTTGGAGGACGGGAGAGCTGAGAGCATCTGCGCTGCGGCTCTCTGGTACCATGGGCACCTGGTGTCTCAAACCACAAATTGCTTGGGCAGATCTTACCTTTGAGCAGTTCTTGCCTCTGCAGGAAATACCTGTCCCTCTGTATGCTGGGTTTCATGAGAGCTGAAGAGAGAATAATAAGCTGGTTTCCACAACAAGCAGTTTTGCTACGCAGGAAGCAGGGAGAGATTTCCCTTGAGCCATAACCCAGTGATGCCCCCAGCAAAACAGAGTGGCAGGGGGACCACTGGAATGAGCCCTGCGAGCTGCATTCTGGCCATCTGGCCACAAGCTGACAGTGTGGCACTGCCAAGCCCACTCCGACCATGCCTGTCTCCCCTCTCCTCCCCACCGATCCAGACTTTTGTGCTTCTTTTAAACCTCTTTTCCAGCTGACGCATCCTGGGCTCAAAAAGTTTCTTGGCAATTTGCTGTCTGCCAGCTAATCCAGCAAATGATCAATTTAAACAAATTTAGATTTAAACAAATTTAATGACTGCTAAGTGCCACAAATCATCACCCATGGTTGCAAAACCCCAGCGGCAGCAGGGCTGCATGACTTGATGGGCTGACTGCCTGCGCCTTCCCCTGGCTCAAAATCAGCACAATCCAATAAATGTTAGGGTCTGTTTCTCAGCTTCACTCGCTTTCTGGTGACCACCTTGTGAATGAAGCGTGATTTGCTCCAAGAGGTCATGTGGGAGGAATGGAGGGAATAAAGTTAGTAAAATGGATTTCAGACTACTGACAGCTGTAAAGCCAATGTGTCAGGGTGAGGGTTCCCTGTTTGGGAAGCCAGGTCACTGACGGCAGATCTCTGCATGACTTAAGCCTCTGTGGGAGCAGCATTTCATCTCCTCTCTGGAGCCACCAGTCAGCTTCAGGTCACATGGCCCATTTGGTGCTGACTCCAGAGAAATAATTTTAGATTTCTAAGGTTTCCTGTGCATTCCGGCAAAATAAACTCATTTGAGTTACTGGACGTGAAATTTCTCTGAGACAGTGCCAAGTTAATGTCTGGACTTCTTAAAGGTCTTTTCCAAGCTGAATGATTCTATGATTTACACCACACAAGTTGCCCAAGAGGAGATAAACTGCAGGAAATGATCTCACAGAGAGGCAGCGGCGGGATGGCAACTGCTCTGTTGTGTCCATTGTATGAGGTCTGCTGTGGACCCTGTTCATGGGTGCAGAGCCCTCAGAGAAGCTTTTAGCAGACTGCAGTCTCCCCTTTTCAGCCCATTTCTCCCCAGGGATTCCCACTGTCACTTCCAGCTCTCTGAACACACGTGCAGCCAAGTCCTGGTGGGCTGCACATAAACCTTGTGCTCCAGAGATGGGCTGTGAGAGCAGGCCAGGAGGAATTCCCCATGCTGGTATTTGCAGCGTGGCTTCCTCAGGCTTTGGAGGAGCATTTCCCACCATGTGTGACTGCCAGGGTCTGTGAGAGCACCTGTCAAGGGGTTGCCTCAGCAGGGCTCATAGTGGTCAATCTCCTGTACTCTTGTGGTTCCGTGACTCACCGAGATGAGTCTGAGCTCAAATGCTCAGTGGGACCGGATGATTTCATTCTGGAGTGATGAGGGAGCTGGAGGAAGAGCTTGCTAAGCTGCTCTCCCTCATTTATGATCAATCCTGGATAACTGGGAAGGTCCCAAATGCCTGGAAGTTGTCCAGTGTGAGGCCCGCCCACAAGAAGGATGTGTGGAACTACAGGCCTGTCAGCCTGGCCTCGGTGCTCAGCAGGGTGATGGAGCAGATCCCCTTGTGTGCAATCACACAGCACATACAGGACAGCCGAGGGGTCAGACCCAGCCAGCACAGGCTTAGGAAAGGCAGGTCATGCCTCACCAAACTGATCTCCTTATAAGACCAGGTGACCTGCCTGGGGGATGAGGGGAAAGCTGTGGGTGTTGTCTACCTGGATTTCAGCAAAGCCTTTGACACCAACCCCTCTGGCATTCTCCTGGAAAAGCTGCCAGCCCACAGCTTGGACAGGTGCACTCTTGGCTGGGTTAAGAACTGACTGGATGACTGGGCCATGAGAGTGGTAGTGAAAGGAGCCACATCTAGCTGGCATCCAGACACCAGGGGTGTCCCTAGGGATCAGGGTTGTTTAGCCTGGAGGTGGTCCAGGGTGGCCTTATCACTCTCTACAACCACCTGAAAGGAGACTGGAACCAGGTGGGGTTTGGCCTCTTCTCCCAGGCCACTTGTGACAGGACAAGAGGACACAGCCTTAAGCTGTGCCAGGGGAGGGTCAGGTTGGACATTTGGAGGAATTTCTTCACAGAAAGGGTGATCAGAAATGGGCTGCCCTGGGAGGTGGTGGAGTCACGGCCCTGGGAGGTGTTTAAGAAAAGACTGGACGTGGCACTCAGGGTCATGGTCTAGGTGACAAGGTGGTGTTGGGTCACAGGTTGGACTCGCTGACCTCAAAAGTCATTCCCAAAAAACTGATTCTGTGATTCTGTGACAAACACTATGGGAGGAGGCACATAAAGATTGTTTACCCAGACACTGCCAAATCCTCTCTGCTATTCCATGGTCAGGTGACTGACTGTGCCTAGCCCAACAAGGAGAAAGAGCACCATCCTCATGCCAAGCGAGATGCCAGATCCCCTCCCCAGCCAATCTCTTAGCTGGGGAACAGTGGGGACTGGGACATGCCAAGGACACACATCAGCCTTTGTGCTTGAAAGGTGATGGACTTCTGCCTGGTGATCCTGGGAAGGAATTAGACTTTAGATGATGTGCTTTAAATAGAAAACTCACTCCTGAAGTGAGCAGAAAACCATAGATAAGGGTGATGTAAAGATATTGTTAAACTGACAAGAAATTTCCCCAACAGAGTGAGATGTGGTGGCAGCCACAGCCTTCCCTGATCTCCCTTATCCCCCCGCCTCAGCCTCTGCCAGCCTCACACAGCCACCACGGTGCCAGGGGATTTCCAGAAGACCCAAGCACAGATACGGAGCTTCCTGCAGCAGCACGCCATGGGCTGGTCCCATGGCACTGTGGGCACTCATTTGCACAGTTGGTGATGGCCCCACAGTGCCCACTCGGTGAGCTGTGCACAGTGGAGAGGAGACATTGGCCATACCCTGGCATCCACAGGGCCTGGGAGGAGATGTGATGTGGCATCAACATTCAGACAGCTGCTTCTTGGCAGTCATGCTCAGGCTGTGCAGAGCAGTGCTTCCCCAGCTGTTCAGTGATGGTGATGGGGTGGCTGTCCCCTCTCTCTCCCCTTGTACCAGCTGTCCTGTGTGCCCAGCTCAGGCTGGGCTCCCCATCACTTCTCTGGTCCCGGCAATGGCAGCTCTGGATTTGGTAGTGATGCCAAGTAGGGTTGCCACATGTGTCCCTGGGTTTTTTGGGTCAATGCAGCTGTGAGGCACTGCCCAGCTGTGACAAGCCCTGGGACTGCTGCTTCGAGCAAGGACACCTGTGGCTCAGGCACCACAGCTGCTCCGGAGGGACAGGCTGAGCCCCATCGCCCACCTGGGCACCGCAGCAAAAGGGGGCTTTTGGAACGCCATTCTGTGCCACAGGAGAACAGCTACCTCCCAGATCCCCCGCTCCCTGTGAACCTCCCAAAAGGCATGGATACTGCTCACAGCCTGTTTCTGCATGGCTGCCAGCAGGTGCACTTCTTCCTGTTCATTCAGCCTCTGGACTTCTCCAGACTTTAAACAAGCTGGAGCAGCCTGCACCTGCTCTGCTGTAGCAGCACAAGGCGGCAGCACTGTTACCCTGCCCAGGGGAGCAGGTGTGCCTCAGGCATGCTACAGACATGCCTCAGATATGCCCCAGACATGCCTTGGGCATGCTCCAGACATGCCTTCATGCTCAGCCCTTTGAAAGAAATCCTTAGTGCTTCTCTTCCTCCTGAGTTCCAATTTGAAAAGCAGCTCCAGCTCCTCCCTCTCACCTGTGACATTGACAGGGAACACAGAGTCATGCCCAGGGCATTCTCATGCCTGAGGGCACTGGGATCACAGGTGTGGGACACACGGTGCCCGGTGCCCGGCCCTAGAGCACTCTCAGCCCAGCAGAGAGGGGAGCATGAGACCAAGGACATGTTTCTGCAGGAGCTTGAAATCTTGTTCTCGTAAAAAATTGTGATGCTCAAAGCCATCCTAGTCAGTTCACCCCAGCCCCTGGCTAAGGACCATATTTTCCCCTGTGGTTACCATTTTCAGAAAACATTAACAAATAAACAATTAAAGCCCCAGAAAGCAGAAGCCGTGACTAACAGTCTTTGAGTTTCCTCCAAGTTTAATACCAGAACAAAACCCAACTACAGGAATAGGAATGAGCGCAGACAATGAGTGAATGGTTGCTGGGAGCACCAAGATGTTCCTCCATCACCTGGACAATCTGGTATTTAGGCAGTCAGGCCCATGCTTTTATTTGTCACATATTCCCTTTTTGTAGCAGCAAAAGCAAGAGGCATGAGGTGCTCAGGGAGCAGATATGTGTCATCACCACGATGCCAACCAAGGCGCCCATGGGAGCCGCGCTCTACCAGTCTCCATCAGCACCTCAGGACCATGCAGGATGTGCTTCCACAATGCTGGCTCCATGCCTGGCCTGACACCTCTGCCCCAGTGGTGGGACCAAAGCTCTGGCATGGCCCTGAGCACCTCTGAGGTCGAGCAAGAAGCTTCAGAAGGGCATCCTCAGGTTATTCCCACAGCACAGGCAGAGGCACAGCTGTGGTTAAGCCCCAGCTCCGAGGTGCAGCTCATTTGCATTGTGCGCCTTCCTCAGCTGCTTTGATGGCGCAAGTGAGGTTCTGGGTCGGGGTGCCCAGAGCTCCCCTGTCCTGCAAGAGCACAGATACACCCAGCCCACCCTCTGGTGAACTGATCACTGCCATCCAGGCAGCCGGGCTGGCTGCAGGCACACCCTGCTTCCTCCCTGTCCCCACTGTGGCCAGCTGAGCCAGCAGCAGTGTGGCACACAGGGGACATGGCCCCATTTGTCCATCACTGCCTTCCCAGGAGCCAGTGAGGGTTTGGGAGGGCACTTGAGCCTCTTTAGGCACTGGGGAGGTTGCTCCTTCCTCTGCTCACACCTTCATGTAATTTCTCCAAGGCTGGTGGTCAGAATTACCTTTCCCCAAGATACTGCTCAGTCCTGCTGACCTCACTCCTGGTGTCTCTCATCCAGACAGCCCATTCATATCGGGATTATCTTTTCCTAAAAACAAAAGATTAGCTGAGCCTAAAAGGTTCACTGTGCAATTGCTTAATCATAACTGTCTAGCTATAGCCACTGATTAATGGCTAAAAACAAGAAATAGCAATGTTGATTCAAATCTTGAGTGACTCGATATCAGTATTTCAAAGTGTGATTCCCAAATAGCTGTTGGCTGCTCTGTATTAAAGATGTTCTTCAGACTTTGCTTTATTCCTTTATTTTTTGGCCGTGGATGAGTAAGTTAAGTTTTAATGGGATCAGCAGTGTGCAGGGTCAGCTCCTCCCTTGAGCCAGTTTGCATGGATCCAGAGCATGGATTTGCTCTCTACAATGCCAAAGCTGCAAACGCATATGCTACTTGCACACCAAATCCTCAGGAGCTGGAAATAGGAGTCTGGGACGAGCTGGAACACCGCCATGGAGCAGGGAATAGCCAGGCTGAGCTCCAGCGTCCAGAACACAGCACTTTCGAAGTGGCACCTCCTGGCACAAACACAGGGGATGTCTGTCACCCACAGCTGTTGACCAGCCACAGCTGGGCTGTGCTCAGGTGATTTTCAATGTGTCTGTGTGTGCTACTGAGTCTCTGTCCTTGCCTCTTTTGTTATTTTCCACTCATGGGTGTCCTGAAGACTCAAATGACACAATTTACCCCCATCACTGTCTGAGCAGGGTGAGGGGAGTTGGAGCCCACAAAAGCTCGAGGTCAGAGGGAGCAGCTGCCCTGACAGGCACTAACAGGTCCCTCTGGCAGAGACTGCACCTGAGGCTCGAGGGCTCTCATCTGAGAGAAACCCCTAAATTATGCCCTGCATGCTATGTTTTGCTGGGAAGCTCCAGGAAATTGCACGAGAACTGTTTTGGCAATAGGGGTGTGGGAGTGAAGTTTTGGCAATGGTGATGGGCTTCCCAGCCATCCCCCTCTCCTTTGCAGGAGAGGTCCCAGGGTCAGAAAACCACAAGCGCTGCTGCATAGCCCCACACTGCACCCAGCTGGCTGAGCAAAGGCTGCCCTCAATGCTTCCTGGGGTTTGGAGACCAGGTTCTATCCTTCCTTCCTGTCTGCTCCCCATATTAGCTTTTTCAACATTTCTAATTAGAAAAAATATGGGAAGCCTCACCCCACTGGGATGTGCTGCACAGGGCCCTGTGGTCCCAGGGGTGAGGACACATGGTTTGGCACTCTGCTAACAGGACTTAGGACTTGCTGCATCCGTGTGTACTGTTTTGGGGCAGCAGAGTAAATACTCGGGTTTTTTGCCCCAAGGGCTTTTCTTCCCTGTTTTTTAGCACCACCAACACAAGGAGTTGTGAACTGCAGCTGCTGTTGTTCCCCAGGATGGCTCCCCAGGGCACTGTGCCATGCCTGTGACAGCTCCAGAAAGGACACCAAGGCAAAGCTCTGCTCTGTGTCCCTGGCTCCCTGGCTCATGGACAGAGACACCTCTGTCTTGCCGCCCTCCACTCCTGGAGGATGCACTGGCAGAATGAGGGCCACCACACACTGTGGCCTCTACTGCCTACCATGGATGTGCAGCCCAGGTCTCACACATCCCCTGCTCACTGGCTCCAGGGGAAACCATGGTGGCGCGGTGGGGATTTGATGGTGAATGCCGCATCCTTCCCAAGAGCGTCTCCACTATATGGAAGCTGCCTGGGTCAGAGCAGCATCCCTGGGACACAAGGTGTCACACAGCCAACGGCTTGTGTGACTACCAAGAGAACCAGCAAGCAAAGAGCAGGAAAGGTTTTCGTTTCGGATTCCACAGCAGAGGTTTATTTCCAACTCACTGTGAAGGGGTCGAGGGACGAAGACAAGAACAAAGGCTGTGCAGGGGTTTAAATAGGGGACCAGATAGGGGCAGGGCAGAGCAACCGGGACCAATCATCTAAGGGCTCAGGGGAGGTACATAGGAGGGGCCAGGGTGCGGGCACCAGTGGGGGAAACTGGGGGGAGCGGTTAGGGAGAGAGGGCCAATGGGGACTGAGGAAAGGAGAACCTTCTGGAACAGGGGAGTGAACAAGGGGTTGACTGACAGTAAAGTGATAACTGGGGCAGAGAGGCCAAATGGCCAACCAGATTTGCATAAACAAATTATTAGCATAAGGCATCTTGGGAGGAGGTCTTTCTCTTGCATTAGCAGGGGAGCACTGATTACAATAGGGCTGATCTCCCCAGTGCACCCTCTGTTGCTCTTGGCAGTGGGGGTGCACTGACCTCCACACCATGGAGTCCAGTTGAAACACTTTGCAGAGCAGGAGGAATTCAGAGATGAATGTCCAACACATGAAAAAGGAGAATGACCCTGCAGCACCAATTCTTCAGTGAGCCATCAGAAAAAGAGCAAGGCTGCACCTGTATCGGGCACTCCCAGGGTACAGGTGCAGAGCCAGGCTCTTGCTCCCCCCTTTTCCCATCTTTAAGGAACACAGAGAGTGGATAAGAATTATTCTGAAGCCATTTATTAAGGAGTTATTCATTACTCTATTTATTACAAAGTTAAAAAAACACGTTTAACAACTTGGAACAAACTTCTGGTCAATATTTTGGAGAGGTTGGAGGCAGAGGCAAAAATAAAGCTAGTGCTTTCTCTGTGGTGGGAAAACAGCATTTTAGCGAGAAATTAAAGTTTTAGTGGAAAAAAGAAGTCTGAAATATTTATGTTACTGTAGGGAAAAACAGACTAGCTGCTCCCATTGACAATACAATAACTGTAAATATCTGAAAATCAAGCCTGCATTTCACAGAAAGACTACACTGCACAGACAAGCAGCTGCTGGTCCTCTACCAAATCCATCAGGAGCATCTCTGAGAGATATAAATAGAAGCACAGAGAAGATTGCTCAGCCAGGGCCAAATCACTTCCTGGGATGCAGAGCTGGCCAGCTGTGCATGTGGAGAGAGGAGCAGGGAAGGAGAAGGGGAACATGCACATCTGCAAGAACTTGGGCAGGAGCCCTGCTGACGCACTCCAAATACTGTTTAAAAGCCTTCAAAGGATTCAGAGAGGTTACAAGGTGCTCCATAGAAAGGCCAGCAGCCCTTCCAGTGAGATGAGAGCAGCCCCAGCTCCTGCTCCTTGTTCTTATCGCCATGGCATTTCAGAAGTGGCTGTTATTGCACAGAAGCAGATATCTGATTGTGGGAGCCTGTAATTAACAGCAATCCAGCCCCTTGCTGGGAAACGAGTTTCAGAAATTCAAATGGAAACAGTACTTTTTAATGATAACCAACACAGCCCCAGCAAGGCAAGGCCAAAGCTGATCCCCTTTCTGAGGAAGCCTTCCTCAGAGATGGTTCCTGTGTTCGCTGGGCACCAGATCTGGATGGAGCAGAGGAAGCTGCCAAGCACCCTCCCAGCCCGGCATCCAGCCCTGCTCCCAGGCACTGCTTCCAGCAGCTGACCCACAGGGCAAGGGCTGGAGACATGGCTCACAGGCTATGAAATAGCAACAAACATCCTACTCAGCAGTCCGGGGAGCGAGGGTTTGGCTGTTTGGGGGTGTTAAGGAGGGCTACATTCACATCCCTGGAATCTTGCTTGGCACACAACTGGAAAGGCTTGGTGGGACTTAAGCCAGGTCTGTCTGCTGAAACTGTCTGAAAAGTAACAGATATTCTTTCTGCCTCCTACACTCCCAGGGATGTAGATCACACTGATCACGTCTGGGATGAGATGAACAACTTCACCCCAACTCAGGCCATGAAGTAAGCCCGGTGAAGCTCTCGAGCACTTTTTGCCTCTGTTCATGAGGCAGCCAGTGGTTTTTCACTACAGATGTAGGAGTGGAAGCAGAAGCAATAGGAACTCCAAAAGCGGCAACTTTCAGTACAATGCACAGTTCCTACTGCGTTAAGAGCACAAGATGCAATTTTCACTCTCAAGGACATGGCAGGTGGTATCTTATTCCTTCCCTTCTGTCTTTCCATATTCTGGGATGACTACAATTCCCGGCCTGCAGCAAGAGGCATGGATCAGAGGAAAAAGCCTTCCGTGGTGAGGGCCACTAAAAGCACAATAGGTTGCCCAAGATAACTCTTAAGTTCCACTGTAAGTTTTTCAGGTAACATCTGTCAGGAACTCAGCTTGCCACAGACCTGGCAGGTTCTGGGTGGATCTTGGGGCGGGAGACAGACCCTGCCAAACTGATTTCTGTGCTGTGTTGAAGTGCACCAGTGTTATTCATTTTAGAGGGCTGCCTACTGTAGTGAAGACAGACGTACGTCATGTCACAGCCTAACAGTGATACCTGTCAGTCCCATCACCCTTCTCTCAGGGCAGGGCTCCAAGGAAAACCTTCACTGACCATGTGGTCACACACTGGAACTGGAATGACACCACTTCTCTGGTCTCACCTCTGGAAATAAAGAAACTGCTCTAACTTTGAACTTGGCCCTTCTTTCAGCAGGGAGTGGACAAAGCAGCCCCCAGCCAGCCCTGGGATGAGCTCAGTTGGTTAGAGGATGGTGCTTATAATGGGTCTGATCCCCATATGGGCCATTCCCTTAAGTGTTGGACTCATGATCCTTGTGGCTCCCTTCTAGCTCAGAATACACCATGATCCCTTGCAGCTCCATGACCCAAGAAGCCTGTAAAGCATTGTTGTTGCAGGGCCCACTGACCTCCACACATTGTTTCTCACAAAAACTCACACTTCATGGGAAAGTGCTTCAAGAATGTGTGCCTTTCAGTTTTCGGATCTCTGAAACACAGCTGACATGATTTCCTTGTCTGAGCCTTTGTTGTCTAGCAGGTGTATCAAATAACCCACATTTTCAGAGTGGAATAGATGACTTGGCTTTTCAGAGCACAGCTCAGGCAAACAGGAGCGAGATTCTAGTGCCATAGTTAGCATTTTGTTTCAGAACCTGCCTGTGATGCTGTCGGAGGCTGGGTGCTTTCTTCAGACCTGAGATCCTCAGAGCTGCCCTAGGGTTTCTAGCAAACAAACTTAATGCTTTCATTTTACACCAAAAGCATCACAATTATCTGGGAAATCTCCCTCCCACACCCCACAGTCTGTACTTTGGGTGGCTTGAGTGATCTCGCCACCATACAGTTACTAAGGTTAAACATGGCTTTTAAAAACTGTCAGGTAAAAGCCACTGAGGTCAACTTTTAAGATCGGGCTCACTCTGACCAGCTTAAATATAGAAAAACAAAGCAGTTGAAAGAAGAGGACCAAAAGAAATTGTCAGTCTTCTCTCTCCCACTGCCCTCTTAACCACACACTACCAGACCTACCTACAAGTGCAACTGCTCCCATCCTGCCAGGCGCTGCTGCAGTTCTCTGTCATTGCCTTTCCCAGTTTCTTCATAGTCCTAGAACGATCTTCTCATGAACAGAGCCACCACTATCTGCCCAGACACTGCCTGTTGCTATGCCCAACTCCACAGCGCATCCCAAAGGGGACGCAGGAAAGCCAGGAACACAATGACAGCTGCACAGCCCCTGGTTACAACACTGGTCCAACATGAACAGTCACAGGGGTCAGGAAAGGAAGTTATAAAAACTAAGTGGGAAGAAAGAGCAGGGATCTGCACCCTCTTCAGTCCTGGGGGTACAGCAGAGAAGAAGACTTCACAAGAAATATGACAAGTCTCCTATCCAAATACATTCCAAATAGGAAAACCAGAATGGAGTGGAACCATGAGCTTCCCTCTTCATATTGCCCCAGAAGCAGCTGTTTCAATTCCACTAATCTGGAGGCACAGTAAGTGAGTCATACTTCAGCAGGTACCTGCATGTGTGAGGTCAAAACCAGGTCAGGTAGTAATTAAGACACTTTAATGGAATTCTCATATTATAATAAGCTCATTCCCACAGCTGAGTCAGGAATACAGTAGAGCACCTGAAACCCAGCAGGTGGAATTCCTCCTTTTACACAGTGATCTGCACACCTCCCATGTGGAGAGGTGTGACTGCATATTTTTATAAGGAAGTAATACAAGGCTGCATACTTTCACAAGGAAGTGATATGAGAGATTTGTTCATGCTGCAAATCCTAGGAGTCTCCAACACCAAGGCAATTCGCTTTTTGCCTTCTTTTGTCACAGTTTCTAATCAGAAATTCCCCTGGTAGAAGAGGAACAGTGTCAGCTTACAGAATTGCTCATCTTCACAAGAGCCCATCCCATCACCAGAAAATAAAAAGCATCCCACCAAGAGAAGCTGGACAAGCTCTAGAGTCTAAGCTCAGGAGGGAAACTGCCTGAGAGGGGAAGGCAAGGAGGCAGATTCTCCGTGCTTATAGAAGAAGACAAATGCACACCTTATTTAAAAGCCATTCTTTCCACTCACATTTATTTTTCCTAAAAATAGTCCTTGCAAACATGTCTTGTTTCTCTTTTCCAATCCAGTGGCATTGCTGCAAGTATTCCATGGCACATGACTCTGGGGAAGCAGAGGAAGTGTCCCACAACTCAGTCACATTTCCATAGGAAAAGCTGACTCATAAATTACATCATCCTTGAGATGCCGCCACAAGTGTGTCAGGAGCATCCGAATGACAAGTCCCAGCAACAGGCTGGAGCCAGCTGAGGGCTGGCAGGGCTGGCCAGCTCTAGCAGAGCAGGAGGCCCTCCTTTGTCGCCAGGCGCTGCCGATGGATCTTGTCCTGCTGTAGCTCCTCATGGTTTGGATGCCAGAGTTTCATCACAATCCTCTCAATGTTTAGAGCATAGACTGTGTGTGCGGGGATAACTTCTTTGTGCACCTGGAAATGCACGTTAGAAAACAAGTTGCATGCTTCCACACACATTTCCCCACGCTGCCCAGGGAATAACCTCCCTCAAGCACAGGACGCTCTGGGTGCCAGCCTGCAGAGTGGGAATCAAGGCTGTTTCACAGGGGGAACTGCTCCCTGCCAGCACTGCCACACCAGCCAACTTACACCACTCTCTAAGGGAGTGGTAAGAAAATAGTCGTTTTCCTCTTGGGGTGGCAATCAATAATTGGTCATCAAAACCCTAGAAACAACAGTTCTGACTAAACATGAGATGAATGCTTAATTACAGCTCTGTGGTCTGTATCCACAGCTGTAAGACAAAATCCCAAGGCCTGTTCACAACAGCAGAGATTATCAAGGGGGAATTTCTCACAGCAAATTTGAGACATTCAAAGTAGTCAATGTCCCCACAGCTGCCAGAGAGGGAGGGAACCACAGGCACACAACTCCAATGAAAATTTACCCAGCTGACCTCAAATGCCTCCCTAGGGTTGGGGTGATCATAGGTAAACCACTGCAGTGGCCTGCTTGCCAGGACCAGGTATTCCTCTAAGTACCCAGGTGGAACACAAGGAGTAAGAAGGGACATGCCAGGTAAGTTATTGTGCTGCAGCACTGTCAAAATCTGTCTAGCTCAGTTCTGATATAATCACTGCAGCCTTGCTGCAGAGGAAGAGTTCACCCATCTTGCACAACTGTGAGACCGGGATTTCCTCACCAGCTCTGCGACCAAGGGGAGCAGAACAGGCATTAAACCATGAGTTAACAGTGGGAACAAATCAAAGCCAAAGAATCTGAGAGGCAAAAAAGGAAAGAGACTATAGAAGGAGAAAACAAATCCCTCTCCATGCATGCAAACCACACCTAAGACTGGCAGCTGGCACCCAGGGCAGCGCTGCCTGTGACACGAAGGTGTGACATGACCAACTTACCTGCAGTGCCTCAAAGAGGTCATACATGTTGACTGGCGGCAGGGATGCTGGCAGGGTGTCCCCAGAGCAGGCCAGGAGCAGGGCTGCCTGCTGCTCAGCATCGTCAGGAGCAGGCGGCAGGGCCAGGCTCTGACCCGCCGAGGGCATCACGCTGCTTGGGGGGCTGGGGCAGAGCAGGCAGAAAAACATCCCAGTCACAAAAACAGCACCAGCTGTGGCACTCACACGGCATGGGCCTTGCTTCTCTGCACCAGCTGATGTGGCCCATATGTACATAAAACTATTTCAGCTCTAATAAAAATTTCTTTTAAATTCCAGTTTAATAAAAAGAGTGTGGGCTGAGCCTCAACATGCCTGAGCCCTGCTTAAATGGTCTCAGTTGTGCAACTTCTGTTACTTGCAGCCAATAGTTTCTATCCAGCATAAAAATTAAGGCACACACAGCATTAAAGTGAAACACTGGCCGTTAGACAGAGTTGTTTGTAGTGCTATAAACGAATCTTAAAACACCCACAACCTCCTGTAAACTGCTAGAAGCTGCCACAGACAAACAAAACTGCCTCCTCATACACACACACTGCCAGATGCACTGCACAAACTCTTTGACACTGAGACTCCAAACAAGAGGACCTCAAAGCTCTGCTAACTGGAAAGATGTGCCAAGGAACTATAAACACATTTGAATGCAGGAAATTACAGGATGGCAGTGTCCCACGGGTCCTCACTGACATTTCAATCCTATGGACAACAGCTGTGCCTCCATAAAGGCAGAGAATTCCTGTGTTACTACAGTTTCCAAAAAGCACTAATAAACTGATGGCTAAGTAGAGGTAAGGAAGAGAGATGTAACACTGTCGTATACTCCAGTGTTGGAAAATCCCCATATTCTCATTCCCTATTTAGCTGTACAATCCTCCATCCCAATGCATTCCTAGTGTGTGAAAGCAAAACACCAAAAGAAGAAACTGAGCCATGGAGTAATTCCAAGACTAGCAAAATCTGTTTACATTATCAGTGTGCTGGGAGCTCCTTACCACTCAATTAAGTTGTTATAAGCAACAACACTGTTCTTCAGATAGGGCTGAGGGTTGACATTGCTTCCAAAGGCATACTTGAAATGGCCATCCCTCAGGCGATAGGCTTTCCTCCTGGAGATCACAGAGGTCAGAATGTCCTTAAGATGATTCTGCAACAAAAAACAAATCTTATGGCATGTGGTGATTATTCACTCATGGCTAGGAGAAGGGCCTCACCAATTGGCAAGACAGAAGCAGTGCTGCTATGACCACAAGGACCTAAAGATGGAAGGGAACCAACATCTGGACAAGCCGCAGGATGTTTTCATTATCCAACACTTGGATACAGAGAACATGGCACTCTGTGAGTACCATAAGCATCAGCCTGTGAACTACACTTCAATATGTGATGTCCTGCTTCAAATGTCAAAGGGGTGTCTTCAACACTAGGAAATTCCCAACCTCTGATTAAGGTTAAGATTTCATAATTGACACTAGATGTTACACTTGAACTGAAATACAGGCCCTGAAATGACAGTGAAAAGCCACTCACTCATCTTCTTTATTTGCCTGAAAAGTGCTGGAGATGAAACCATCTGAAAAAACCAAGCAGACAACTTCTGAATTTGGCCTCACTCCCAGATGGGGAATTTGGGTTGGCCTTCACATCCCGAGTGCAGAAAACCCATCAACGCTCCAAGCCGTGGTTGTGTCATTCCTGGGATGTGTAAAGTGATGCATCACCAATGGCCAAAGCCAAACCAGGGCTTCACCTGCAGATATCACCTGATGCTGTCACTTCATGGCCAGGCAGACACTTGTGCCTGTGACAGATTGCTTTTTATAGACCCGGTCAAACTAGCATTACCATTCTGTCCCTGCTTTTAAGTGACAGGAACAGCATTTTCCATAACAGCTACTTAAGCGTGCCTGGGATACTGTGCAAGTACTTCAAAATTAACACTTGCAGGCAGAAGTCCAAGACTTTACATCTAGGGCACTACAAACCTGGAAGCCTCTCGACTCTCACATCACTCTGGGGCAAAAGGGCAATTGAAGAACAATCAGAGCAGCAGGTTTTCTCCCCATGCTGGGGGACAATGCCCCAGCCCGCACACAGAGCCTCTGGGTGCTGATGTCGTGAGACCTCTGCTGCCACCCAGCCCAGCCTCACCTCCACAGCATAAACAACGGCTGTCACTGCCTCCTCGGTGACATTGTCCAGCCCATGCTCATACGCAGTTACAATCATCCTTCCTTCCAGCTGGCCACGTGTTGGGAGCATCATGGTGTGAGAGCACAGCTTCAAGTCATCATCCTCCTGAGGATCCTTTGCCACAAACTGCTGGGCTCCTGACAGCGGATTCTGAGGCTGGAAGCGATGCTGTCATGAACACAACACTAAAGCATTAAGATAATATTCATTCAGACCCTTTGGTTTGTTCAAGGGGACATCCCTTCTCCAGTCAGAAAGCACACACCTACAAAAACATGAGAGAAATCTCTGTGCATTGGGGGTTGAGAGAGCATGGGGATGCTCTCCCAACCCCCAATGACTTGTGACTGAAGAAATTGCTAAGTCAGTGTTGGTATCCTTTCACTGAACTTGTCCAGCAGCACCCCAAACCACCTGAACTTTGGGTATCCACAATGCACTGCAGCAAGAAATTCTACGCACCACAAAGACTCACCTGCTCTGGTCTGCTCTGCACATCCCCACCTGCTAGATTTGTTTGATTCTCCCATGAGTCCCAAATGTGGTCAGTCCCTACTGTCCTTTTTATCTCCTTTCACACTACCCAGGCCAGTGAATGGACTTTCACATCTCTCAGACACCTTCTTCTGTGTTGAAGAGTTCTCATCTATTTAGCCATTTCTTGTACAGAAGGCTGTATTTTTACTTACTGTTTGTACAGTTTCCCTCCAGATTAAAACCCATCCTAATCTGGTGTGACTGATTCTTACATCTTTCTAATGCTTTAAACTTAGCCCAATTCCAGCCCTTACTTCATACTCCAGTCTCCCTGTGCACTTTCACTACTTTAAGCAGAGCTGTGTTACTGAGCAGCCACTACTTCTGAGATGGATTATGACTATTTTTCAGAAATGACTTGGTTATTTAGGGAAAAAAACTCATCACAGAACAGGAATTCATACTAGAAGGTGGCATTTCCCAGGCCACATGTATTCCAGCACAAATCCTTTGCTGTATTGCGTCTCAAGCTCCTGCAGTAGCTCCTCAGTCCCCAGATAAAGGGGGAACAAAACAAATGGAAATTATTGATCCTTGAGCCCAGACATGTACTTGGCCCAGCTCTAACCCACAAGGGAATAAGAGTCATCACACTCCCACAACTCCTGGCCCTCTGCTCTCCGGTGGCTCTGGATTGGAGATTGCTGCAAGGCTTTTATGGGGCACCAGGACAAATTCACACTTCAAATATGAACAATGACTATGCAGCAAAGTGGATTTCTCACATCTTAGTTTCAGGGGAGAAAGGAGGGCCGCATTAGTCAAAGGACAGTGTGGCATTTAACTCAGAGTGAAAAACCAATCCACCCACTCCTGATGTGAAAGCAGGTTTCCCTCCCCATAATGCTAAAGATTTATGCTTTCATTACAGGAATGTCATATGCCTGGAAAAAAAGACCTTCAAAACGTAAGCAACTCTCAAGAGGAATGTGGTCTGGGAGAGCAGAAACCAACGGGAATGGACCTGTGGTCATTCACAGCTGTTACTCTGACCATTGAGGGAAACATTATGAAATACCCAGGCACTTCCATGTTCACACTACTCAGGAATTCCACTAGTACCAGCAAGCCCATTAATCATAACATGCACTTCATACAGTGCTTACTGCCAAGCACGTGTATAAATACACACTAGAAATTTGGTGTATCATAGGGGTATTGAGCCAATCAAATTTTAAGACTTCCACTACACCACAACTTGCTTCTCAAACTCTCAGCTACTTGCTACAGAACTGGAGAGTTACAATGGAGTTTTAAGACAGACAAGGTAATGCAGACTGAATTCAGAACGTCACAATTCAGGCTGCAGCTGTGAGCAATGCCAAGTATTTCAACAGTTTCTAAATACAAGGAGCCTTCAGCTGGACTTGCATCCCTCTGAAACACTGGTCTCTGAAGCACACACACACAGTGCCTAATCACAGTCCCTGGAAGGGCTCCATGCACCTTATCAAACCCTGCCTGTCGAAGAGAGTGCCTCATCCCAAATCTCTGTCACACCAGGCCCCCTCCACACTGGTCTGGCAGCATGGAAAAAACTGCAGCACAGGGGTGTGACAGTGCTGGCTAGATGTGCAGAGCCTTTGCTGCAAAGAGAACTGGATCTTGCACGTTTCTGTACCACCTACCAGAAGACAGCACCTTTGAAAGGCATTTTCAGCTCTGAAACAAATTGACCTTCTAAAAACATTACACCCAAGGAATATCTTGCTTCTAACATTTTGGGTTGCAGATTGAGTCACAGAATTCTGTCTGACTGCCTGAATAAATAGGCAATCACTTGCTTTAAGAATCTGGCAGATGCATAAAGAGAACCACAGATGCTTACATCAAACTTTTGGCGAACCGAAGAAATCTTTTTCTTCCCCTTGGGTTTTCCAGGTTTAGTTGCAGAGCCACCTGGCCACGGCAGAGATCCAGCACCTTCTACAAACAGAAAAGAAAAAATAAAACAAAACCAAAAACCCACTCAAATGGTGTTGGTGATTTAGGGGCAGGCTGAAACTGTCCACACAGGAAAACCCTTAACATCTGGCCACCTGCTAAGCCTCAACCCAAAATCAACAGCCACAGCCCAGAGGAAGGTCTTCCAAGGGGAAAACACTTTTGGTAGCCCTTCTCTTCCTTTGTCAGCCCCTTGCTAGTTTGCCTCACTCATGACCCATGGCTTACATAGCAATTTCTGTCCACAACACCACACAAAACCCATGGTGGAAGGAGAGAGATAAGTACAGCCTATAAGGAAAGCCAAAAGGAAGGAACAAGCCATTTGTTGAGAGCTTGCCTGGAGATGGGTTCTTCTCTCACCCACTCCTGGATTAGGGCAGATCCTAACCATCTGGATTGAGCAGTCTGACTCCCCCGTTCTTCTTCTGCTTCAGCAAGCTGTGTCACGGATCCTTATTAAATATCACAGCTGATTGTTCTGTTACACAGAAGAGAAGGAGAGGGGGGGAAGAACTGCAAAGGCCACTGAGCATAGGCGCAGAATGACACTAATGTGACCAGTGAGCAAACAGCTGAAAAAGAGGTTCCTGTTTAGTACCAATAAATAAATACATTCGGTCACATCATCAGCTCATAAGTCCACTGAATGCTGTCTGACAGCTACACTTACAGTGGGCCAAACCACATCCTGATAATCACACAGCTCTTGGCAAGGACAGCCTAGCAAATTTCCTGCTGAGAGGTTTACAGCATCTGCCAGGAACAATGGGGCTTAGGACAGCACTGCACTGGATGTGTGTGTTCTTGCTGACAGGGAATGAGTGCAACTCAGAGACTGGACAGCCCTCTCGTGGCTACAGAGGCAACCTCTGCTTTGTGCCCCCAGTACCCTCCTCCCCTGGTTTTGCACTGCAAGTGAGCATCCTTTTCCTTTGGAGCAGAGCATGCCCTGGGCTGGGACCCTGCTCACCTCCAGAGAGCTTGGATAATACAGCTCTGAAAGGACTTCAGCTGTCTCCAAAGCAGAGGCTGGAGCTCTGCTGCCAGGCAATTCTGACAGCACAGCAATGTCTTAGAAACTCCCTAGCCACACCTCAACCAGAATTTGCCATTTCCTCTAGACAAGGACAAGAAGTGACAGCAGCCTTTCCACATCTCACCACCCACAACCTGGCTAGCCTCAGGCACACTCCCTGAGCACTGACCAACACCCAGTTGTGGTTCTCTCCTGTTCCTACAGGCTGCTACTGTTCTCACCAGCTTCACACCAATCTGTGGGTTTATGTCTGGTTTATCTACAGCTTATTTTGCTGTAATCAAGAATTAACTTGGTTTAATTTGCTCTAGCTAGAAATTCATAAACACAGCTATACCACAGCCCTGTTTGTAAGAAATGAGGCTGGCTAGAAGTCCTTGGCTACGGGGAACTTCCCACACTCACGGCTGGAGCACAAACTCAGTGTCCTCTGCCATGGAAAAAAAAATTTCTAACACAGGGCTGTAAGGATCAGGCTCAACTAGAGGATTCAGGTGAAGTTTTTGAATGATCAGCTGCTAAGAAGGGATTAGAGACAACCTACACACACAGAGATGGCACATTCTCCCTATACAAAAAAATAGTTTACCAAGTTTAGCTACATCCTATCAGAGAGGTGGAAACCCATAGCCTACAAACCCTGTGGTCAAAATCCACTCATCAGTTTAAGAAATTAAAAGATAATAAATATAACCTCCCCAAAGATCATCAGGCTGGTGTCACTATTCATCAATACATCACAGGAGAGGCCCTAATAATGGGGCATAGGAAACCATTGTGGAGAACTCGTCAAAGAACACACTTGCCCTTCATCAGGATCTCAGGGCTTGCATCTCAGGAGCATCAAAATAATGCTCCTTCTCTCTGAGGTTTTGGTCTTTACAGGTCTTATTCTTCCTCTTCCTCTCCTCCATAGCAGGTCAAACCCCTTCTAGTCACAGGGAATTAGGTGCTCTAAGGACAGGCACACAAATGACCTCTCCTATTCCAGAGCTGCCAAATAAAAGCACACCTCCAGCTCCCAACGCCACCCCACCCAGACCCTTCCTCCTTGTCAGGAGTCTCACACAGCTCCTTCACAGCCTCACTTGTGACAGCCACCCTCAGCTGTGTGACCAGAAACAGTGCAATGGATGGAGATGGAAATTGCAAACACTCTTTTCTCTGACAATGTACTACAGATACAATGTTACAGTCAAGTCTGAATTTTTAAAACACCTTTTTAAAAATAATACAGTAGCTTTTAAATACATTGCAACTAAATTTTTAGGCTTTGACAGTAGATCTGAAAGATGCAGCTTCATTGAATCTCAACATGCACATTTAACAAGAACTTATCCAGATTCAGCTTAAAACAAGGAAAAGGTGAGATACAATCTCCTATTCCCCACTATAATGAGCCCATAGCAGAATTTTTGGTTCCTTTCCCAGTTTTTCATATTACCAAGCCTGACTTTCACTAGATGAAGAGAGCAAAATTTCCCTCTAGCATTCTAAGAAAACCAGTACTTGCCTTCCTGGCCACAAATGACAATGCTGGGTTGGCTCAGACATGAAACTTCATATATGTCAGCAGCTTTTATTTAATCTTGCTGCAAAGGAATCAAACTTTAACAAGCCACAGCAACAGCTGCTGCTCTGCCTTCAAAGAGCAGCAACCAATAAAAACATTTTTCTAAGAGCTGCCACATCTCTGCTTGGCACCATCATGATGGCACCAGCCCATCCAGACAGAGCCTGTCAGGTTTTCCTGATGTGCTACATGAGAAAAGGTCAAAGACCTCAACAAGAGAAAGTCACCGCAGAAAGAGGCAGACAGGCAGAGAAAACACACATCTCCCGCTCTTGTCTACTTGACCTTCAGTTCAGGGGGGTTGTTTGTTTGTTTTAATCTTCTTGCAGGGACAACGGTTTTAGTGAGGTATTCTGCTGATATTTGGCTGTTATTCTGCTGACCCTCCTCTGCCAAAAACTCACACTCCTATTTTCCTACTTTTCGTCCCTTCTTGGCACTCTAGAGAGAAGCAAACACATGAAACCTGAGCCTATCTCACAGCTGGAAGGCCTCTAAGCAAAGCCTGTGGACAAACCTGATAAAATAAAATGCTCCTGTTATTCCACATGCGTTCTAATTCACTGAATCATCTTTTAATTGGCTCCAGACTACTACTAAATAAATTAAATCCTTACATCACTAACTCAAGTGTTTGCAATTGTCTCAGTTCTATTGTTAGCATTTGGCTAAGAAAGGCGGTAATAGTTCAAGCAAGATACTCATTAACTGGAGAAACCTTGCTAACCTGAGTGCTTGCAACTGTCCAACAAACAAGGTAAGCTTAGTGAGCAAGTCCTTGCAAGGTTAAGAAAGGATTTAAACCAGAGTTTCTCTTGATGGAATTTTCTGGGAAGAAAAAAATCCCAGTGTGCTGGTTTGGGGTGGAAGAGAGTTAATTTTTTCCATAGAAGCTTGTATGGGACTATGCTTTGGATTTGTGCCAAGAGTAATGTTGGTAACACAGGGATGTTTTCAATCCTGCTGAGCTCAGAGTCAAGGGCTGTTTTGCTCCTCACCCTATCCCACCAGAGAGGAGCCTGGCAGTGCACAAGGACTTGGGAGGGGACACAGCCAGGAGAGCTGACCCCAACCGGACAGACAACACACCTCCCTCCCTTCTCCACCACCAAGCCCTAAATGTCCCATGCCTGAGAGGCTGTGGAACTGGGATTTGAAGTTTAGGTGACCAACAGCCTAAGCAGATGAGAGGGGGAAATGCAAAGCATTCTCAAAAAGGGTCACATTCACCGAGTGCTCCTCTAAATGCCAGGTGGAACCTTTACTAGAAGGGGCAGCAAAATTGGGATCAGATATGGGTTTGTTTGCATGGTTCAACATATATTATAATCACTCCTGAAAAGTACCTTCCCCAAGGGTTTCTTATTCTAATACAATACAATATCAAGTACAATTTCACCATTGACCACTGGATTATTTTTTTAATACAAAATAACACTTTGAGGATTGTTCTTTCCCCTTGCCTCTCACACGAAGGTGGAAAGTACACACACCAGTAACCCTTGTGATGGCGTGCAAAGTGCCTCAAAAACACTTCTTTAAAGTTGTTTCCATGAATCATGAAGTAAACACCTTCTACCCAAAAGACAGTGGTTGAGACAAAAGCCTGTTAGCTTTCCATTCTTACATGGAGAGAAAAAAAAAGGAGAAAAAACCCAAACCACAACCAAAAAACCTAGCAGGTGTCAGACTGACTTCTAAGGGAAGAAAACAAAATCTAGATGTTAACAGCTAGTATTCCACTTGTATTGCATTTTTCTGGGCTTGCATGCACAACCCTACACCACACAGAGCTGATAGGGAGATCTTGCCTGTAAGAGAGTCAGTGGCCCAGAAACAGGTATCTCAGCACAGATCAGCTCCCAAATCATTGAGAGACTCTGCACTCATCTGTGGACAGCAAAACTGAGACTCTAGAAGGGACTATCAGAATGCACAGTTAGCTCCAGAGCACCATGTCTTTAAGACCATACACCCATGATTAAACTGACTTATTTCAAGTTGGCTTATGCAATCTGGGGACACAGAGCCAGCCCAAGCTTGCCTGAAAGCCCTGGAAGTGACCAGCACTGGGGAAAGATCCTGGCCAGCTGGCACACCACTGCATGCTGTCACTGACCAGCTGAACCACTACAACCAGGGTTCTTCAAGGGCTCTGAAGAGAGCAGCTGCAATGGGACAAGAGAAAATTATTTCCAAGGACTTGAAATTAAAGAAGGTCAGGCAGGGAATAGTGAGCATATGGAAGACACCTGTGGAGAAGCACCCTGCTTTCCTGGGGCTCCTACCTCAACACATTCCTAAACAGCCTCGAAATAGGGACACCTGGGAGAGTTTGTTGACAAATCCTGACTAGGCAGCTGCAGAGGAGCTGCCATGACTAAGTGGCATAAAGAGACTGGACAATGAGACAAATGACATTCAACACAGCTAAGCCCAGAGCATGCACACAGGAATAAACAACCCCAACCTCAGTCACAATGCAAGAGGCTCTAACCTGACCCCTGCCTGTCAGAAGCAAAACCTCTGAGCTATGAACTCTACCCCAACACCCACAGCAGCTCAGTGCTGAGCTCAGAGAACAGACACTGTCTCCCTCTCCTCCTCATTTAGACTCAGCTGCTCTGGGTAATAATCAGGGGAATCACTGTTCTTGTGGGGGTTTTTTTATAATCCAGCTGTAATTAATTACTCTACATCAAAAGCAAGGAGCAGTAGATTCAGACATAAACCTTCTGATCTACATGAGTCCAGACACCTAAAGAGAACAAGTTTAGGACACACAAGGTGTTTTTGAAGTTCAGTCGGAGAGTAAACAAAGCAAGTTTGGAGGTGGGGGCGATTAACATTAAATTAGCACAGCTGGTACAGTTACAGACCAGCTCCAACACAAAAACCTCTGGGCATCCATGAATTTTGCAAGTTTTACTTCCTCTAACTACAACAGGCACCCCAATAACAGGTATTCTCTCGAAAAACTCGTCTCTCAGGTCTCAGCCCACATGAGCCATAACAATGTTCTCTTCCTTCCTACACAGCAGTTCTGCATCTTGAATTGCAGGTCAATTGCCCTTGCTACAACATCTCTGGGTTGAGAGCTCTTCTGGAGACCAAACCAAACGCACCCTGCAACCCTGAGCCATTCTAGACACTCACAAACTTAAAATGTTATTCTAGATGCTCACAAAGTTAAAACATTAACTATCTGCAGATGATTGGGTTAATTGGTCATAGCTCAACCAAGGCTCACTGTAAGCACTTTCTATCAGATATGTTCTTGAAATCAAGATTAGTCAGGAACAACCAGCTCTCCAAAATGACCTCCCCAGCAGAGAGAGGAACAAAGTTCAGAGGAGAGCGGAAGTGGTAAGCAAAGCAGATCAAAGAGAAAGCTGCATCTGCCTTTACCCTTCAGCTCACAGCAGACACCCAATCCAGAAATCAAACCAGATTATCACAGGCAGCAATCCTGCATCAGCCTCTAACCAAGCACACACAGCTTAGTCATAGAAGCATCTCTGCTGAAAGCAGCTGAATCACTATTTTGCTACCTTTTTACCTGTGTGGCAAAAGAGCCCATGAATATTAAGGCTCAGAAAATTGGGCTACTGTGTACACACACCCCAAACACACAAGTGGCTCAGTGTTACACCAAATGTTTAATGAGGCTACTCAGGGCTTACCTGGGGCAGAAACCAAGATCTGGCATCGGGTAAGAATAGCCAGGAGGAAATCGTTGTGAGAATGGACTGTGGAGAGTGAGAGAGAGCTCATTAGCAGCACATCAGTGCCCACAGGCACCCCCTCAAAGCCATCCTAAAGTAGCTCCCTAAGATTTCCCACAGTTGTGTTCTCCCCACCTGCTCAGTTACAAAGGCAGAATTTTCAATTTAAGTTTTTTTGAAGGTCTTCTTCTACCGGGCCCAGAATCTACTACTATGACAACAACACAAAAGACACTACACACATCATGGAAACAATTAGGTCAGCGTTACACACACACACACAGACTGTTATAGCTACTTGACATGTCTGGTGTATTCAGCCTGTCAGAGAAGGAGCAGCTGTCCCTCTTGCCGTGCAGGCACCTGACTGCAGTGCTTTCGGTTTTGCTAGAAAATCCACCAAAATGAAAATCAGCCCCACAAAGATGAAGACAACTCAGATAGGTTCTAATAAAACAGAACCTCCTTGCAGAGGTTTACTGGAACACAGGGTAATTGTTCAGTAGAGAAAGTGAAAACAACTTCATAGGCAGGATCATAAGGTTACAGGATCCTCTGGAGTCTGAGCACCAAAAAACTCCCTGCCCTTCCCTGCAGGGATCATGAATGTGGAAACCAGGAGCCCCCACAATGAGCTCAGCAACACCCACTAATGTTTGCAGGCACACAGAGAAGCAAGGATCAAGGAATCTCACCCTTCAGCACTCCCACCTGCCATTCCCAAAGGCCAGGAAGGACCTGTCTGCAGCAAACTCACCCAGGTGAATCCAGGGTTCCCTCCCCTACTTCAGCCGCGACTAAAGGGAAAGGACTGGGTCTCCACAGTAACATTAAAAAAATTGCTTTCTGGTTGCTGGAACAGCATATTTTCTATTTTTACCACATTTACACAAGACCAAATTGCCTGTCAGTGCCGGGGCTACAAAGGGACTTCCCCACGCAGGCCGGAGCACCTCCCACTATTTTAACTCCACTGCTGCCGGAGCCGTGGCCACTCCTATTTCCCCCACGGCACTTTCCCCTTTCGGGAAGCACCGTGGAACCGGGAGGAGCTTCCCAGGCCTGGCAGGGCAAGGCAGGGAAACAAACACAAAGTGGTTTTTTTTACCATTGTCTTGCGTGAGAAGCCTGCGCGCTTCCAGGTCAAACTCCTCCTTACTGATCTTCTGCTTGAACCAGAGCTTCAGGTTGGCCCAGTACCTTCGGAAGACCAGGGAATCACAGAATCAATTCGCTTGGAAAAGACCTCCCCGAGATCACCGAGCCCAACCTACCAACACCACCGTGCCAACCAGACCTTGGCACTGAGTGCCGCGTCCAGTCTTTCCCTGAGCACCTCTAGGGACGGTGCAGACACAGCGGGAAAAGCGCTGTTCCCACACGCAGCAGCGCGGAGCTTGTGCACAGACACGGCACAAACGCGACGGGCCGGGAGGGGCCGGGCGGGTCGCGCAGGGCACAGCCCCGACCCAGCCGGACGGGACGGGACGGGACGGGACGGCTCAGCCCCGCATCCCCCGCTCCCTGAGGGCACTCACTGCTTCACGTTCTCGCCCAGCGCCTCGCTGAGGCTCTTCTTGGCCGCCTCCAGCTCGCTCACGTAGGTCGCCATCACGGCCGCCGCCGCCTGAGGCCGTCACGTGCCCGCCGGTCACGTGCCCGGGGGGCGGTGGCGGCGCGCAGGCGCAGAGGCGGCGGCTGCTGGAGCGGCCGGAGCGTAGCGGGAGCGGCGGCGAGAAGCGCGTTGGGAATTGCCGCGGGAGCCGCAGCCATGCCGGGACTGCTGCTGGGCGACGAGGCGCCCAACTTCGAGGCGGACACCACACAGGGCCGCATCCGCTTCCACGACTTCCTGGGAGACTCGTGAGCGCTCGGGGATGCGGTGGGACCGGGACCGTGACCGGGAGCGGGGGATGAGATGTGCGCGCCGCGTAGGCTGCTCGGGGAGCAGGGACGGAGCGGGACCGCGTTCCTTCCGCGTGGATGAATCCCGTGTCGCCACGCCGGGCACGCGGCACAGTTCCAGGGCTTGCTCCAGAAATGGGGGTTTTTCTCGTGGAGCCGCAGCCCCGCGCCGGGGAGCTCGGGGGCCGGACATGGCGGGATTCCCGGGGAGCGCGGTGGCGAGGTTCGCCCGTCCCCACCATCCCCGTCTGCGCGGCCGGAGGGCGAGCCGAGCCCCGGAGGAGAGGGAAGAGGCAGAGCCTGGGGCACGGCAAAGCCAGGCTTGCCAGAGCAGCGCTTAGCCCAGGCCAGTCCCAGGGACCAGCGAGGGTGTGCGGTGACAAAGGGCACTGGTCCTGCTTGAGGCCGACCTGGAAGGCCGCGTGCCTTCGGGCACCATTTCCCGCAAAGCCAGTTGCTCCATTTCTGACACAAGCGCGGCGTGTTTGGGACTCACTCCCGGCAACGCTTGGCAGGCTTGAATCAGCGTTTGAGTCCCCTTCTGTCGGCATTGTGAACTTGAGTAAACGAGGAAAAAAGAGCCCTCTTAGCTTCAGGCCTTCTGAAACTGCCTGTTCCGGCCTGATCACACACGTGGCACCTGTTTTTCTTTGGTTGTTTGCTGCTGTTTATTCAAGGGTGTAGTTATTGTATGAAGAGATTCATTGCACCGGTGGCCAGGTAACTGCCCCATAAATTCCTGGTGACCCGTGGCAATCACACGGCTCTGGCAGAGCTGCAGGGGGCCTCACTCGATCCCTCCAGCTGCATTCCCAAGTCTCTCAGACAAGACTTTCCCCCGCTGCTGGGGTGCTGGGTGTCAGGTGAAGATCGGTGCAGTAAGATCTGTGATTGTTGAGCTGAGAAATGGTGCAACAAGTCCCTGGCAGGGAATTTGAAGTGCTTGGGAGTGGCTTTGCCTTACCCCGTGGGTTATCCTGAGAGCCTTTTAGCTCCAGCCCATCCTGCTGCTTGCTGGGCTGCCTTGCTGCCTTTCTCTGTGCACTGCTTACCCTGCCTGTGAAGTGTAGGATTAGTATTTGCCTGCTCTAAAGACTCAAAATCCATTGCTGCCAACCCATGGGCAAAAGCAAGGTGCTGTGTCATTGTAACAGGAGCCACAATGTGATGTTAACTTCTGGCCTCCCCTGTTGATTAATTCTTACTTTTTCTTGAAGTGCATTTAGCAGCTCACAGCAGCAGCTGCGTTAAGGCTTGATGCTCTCCCATTCTTTTGAGCTGCATGATATACATGTGTGTATCTCCGCATGGAGGTGAGGTGTAGGGGGTAGTGGCCAGGCTTGTGAATCAGTGGCCATCTCTGCAATAACTGGGTTGGCATCTGCATCCCCTCACACATGGGGTCTCTGGGGTACAGTGTACACATGGCCCCCCCAAACTTCCTCTCTTGGCACAGTGTCCACCTCCATGTCAAGAACCATGGGCTATTCCAACATCTGTAGGATCCTGGAGGAAGGGTGGGGAGCGAGGTGCAGGGATTTTCTCAGAGCAGGGCTTACCTCATGGAAGTTTCTAATGATAGGGAAGGAAGAGTTCAGGAAGGCAAAATTTCCTTATCAGAGAGATGAGCTGTTCCTGCACTCCACGCCGTGCAACCTGAACAGCTTTTTGTCAGCACCACAAACCAGAATGACATCTCACCTTCACACCACCTCCTTCCCTCCCCTTCCAGGTGGGGCATCCTGTTCTCCCACCCGCGGGACTTTACCCCCGTGTGCACCACGGAGCTGGGCCGGGCAGCAAAGCTGGCGCCCGAGTTCAGCAAGCGCAATGTGAAGATGATCGCGCTCTCCATCGACAGCGTCCAGGACCACCTCTCCTGGTGCAAGGTACGGGGTGTGGGTAGTGCAGGGGGAAGCTTGAGCTGCTGCCTTGCTCCAGAGGCCACACAAGAAGCCCACACAGGCTTGGAGCTGCATATCTCACATCCCAAAGCATGGGGCTGCCAAAATTCAGAGCAGGAACAGGAAGGTCTTCTCCATCTTCATGGAGCACCCCACAAAGTCCGGGGTGCTCTATGTACTTTGATGCAAGACGAGAACAATATTACTGCTGAAAGGGTTAAAACACATGGAGGTGAGGCCAAAACCTCAGAGGAAAGCAACCTGTCCACAGACCCTCAGAAAGTTCTGTGATAAAACAGGAAGGGAAAAGAGGCATCAGAAGTGAGGAGGCAACTGCCCAAAATGCTTGGGCAGGGAAGAGAAAACAGAGGACAAACAGGAACATGTTAAACATAAAACCACAAATAGGAGAATGTTAAATGTAGAACAAACATGAAGGAGTATGAAAAAAAGACGGGAATGGAATAACTTAGTGAAGGAGCGTGAAAGGAACTAAAATACTTCACAGGCAGCTTATATGTGGGAGAATGGTTCCAGGGCTAGAGGTGGTAGGGGTCTAAAATGAATATTTTAGACAGAAATGGCCAGAGTATAAAAATCCCTGGGTGATTACCACTCTCTTAGCTCTTAAAATTGGGCATGTTCTCATCTATTTTCCAGGGGAGAGAGGTGCATGCAATAAGAAGCATTAAAGGTGAGAACTTTCTACACTCAGACATTATTTCATGACTGACTGGCTTTAGAAATTAGCTAATTGCCTTATTGCTTAAATTGACCTTTGTACCTGAGTGGTGCATGGCCAATGTCCCAGCAAGCCTCAGAAGGGCCTGGGAAAAGCAGTGTACAAATCCCAGTAAATGAGATTTCTGTGCTGGTGAAACAGGCTGAAACCAGCAGTCAAATTAACAAATAACATGTCATTAAACATTACAGAAAGTCTGGGTTGTGCTTTTGTACGGGAGTCTCATCTCCTGGTTGGCTAAAGCCCTTTGTAGGATATTGCTGACTTCTACAAAGGCTTTGAATTTACAAGAAGCTTTTCAATGAAATCAGCTTTGTGAAGGGCAGGCTCTTTCTTGCAGGAAAGCGGTAAGTTGTGTCAAGGGAGGGAAGTGCTGAACTCCCTCCAGGGCCTGCAGGGATGTGTGGGGTTCAGCAGACTCAGGTGATCTGAAAAAGAGATGAACAACGAGCTGACTTTGCTGATGCTATGGAATTATTCAGCACAACCTCAGGTAAAACCAGGAGAAGCTGCAGAACAGCCTCTTGATGCTGACTGAGGGGAGGCAAAGTAGGAAAGCCTTCCAGAAAAACCACAGAGAGAGCAGTGATTCAAGCTGTGGTGAGCTTTGTGTCAGGCTGGGAGAAGCCTTGGAGACAGAGGTTTGGAAATGCCAGCTCAGCACCTGTCAGCAAGAAACAGGTGAAAGTCCTCCAGAGCAAAAGATCCAGTTGGTGAGGACAAATCCGTAGAAGACGGGAGTGTTCCATGCAGCCTGTGTTTCACTAGATGAAACTTAAAAGTCCTAGGAGTGAGCAAAACTTGGGGCCGAACCCTCTGTGCAGCATTCCTAAACACACCTCTGCTTTCTCTGGATGAAGCTCCTAGCAGTAGTGAGAGGATGAAGCTGTTTTTACGTGGAGCACAGTCTGCAAGGAGGCAAGTGGGCAGGAGGGGTGGCTGAAATCCTGCATGAAACTGTAAAGAAACTTCTGCTTGCTTTGCTGCCAAATTTCAGTGGGCGGATGGGGCCTGGAAAGGTGAGGGTAGAGTGTAGCCGGTGATCCTCGTGTCACTCTGTGCAGCTGTGCTTTCCAACCAGAGATGTCACAGCTATTCTGAGCCATCCCTAGCCAAAAAGCAGAGCCTTGCTCCAGGACTTGGAACAAGCCTGTAGCTCAGCCAGGGACTGATCCCACTTTCTGATCTCCTCAGTCAGTGCGCTGCTTCTCCAAGAGCTGGATGCATGCCTGAGCTCGTTAAGCAGGCCTGGCTGGCACATGCTGTGCATATCAGAGGTTTCAGTGCTCTCTTTGGCCACTGATGCCTGCACCTTGGTAAGTCGGTGGTGAATAAATCACCCCAGCGATGTCTGGTTTCAGCTTGGACACTGGAAAGGAGATTAGTTAATAGGGAAGCATGTCATGGGTGTTTTTTTGCAAAACAGGGTGTGGTTTGTGAGGCTGTTTCCTAGCGCTCCCCAGGTCATGAAATTACATGCAGTTTGGAACTAGTTACAGTCCATAGGATTCGGGTATTACTTCTCAGAAACTCTCTCCAGCCCCTGCTCTTAACAGAGGTGGTTCTCATTTGCTGATGTCCATCTGCAGCCTGCTGTGGGGAGGGGCATTCACACTCTGTGGAACACTCAGCAGCATTTCTCCTCAGCTGAACTCTCCAATTCTGCTTTCCTTCCCTGCTCTGCTCTTTCAAGGCAGGTTTGCAGGACAACAGAACTGATTCCTTGCTTCCTTCCAAGGCAGGCCTGACCACAACCCAGCCAAGATAAATGGCCCCTTTTTGCAGAGCAGGGTGATTCAGAAAGGTCTGGGGAGAAAACAAGCAAAGAGAAAAGCTGGAAAGGAAACATCTGACCACGTGTACACCACTTGACCTGCTTGCAGCATCCTGAGCAGCTGGGTCAGGGCTACAGCCCCTTTTGTCAGCACCATCAGCCTAGGAGGGCTGCGGAGGGGTGCAGGGCCTGCCTGCTCTTGCTGCTGTTGGTGTGCTCTGAGCAGTGCCAAGGGGCAGCATTTGCAACCCTGCCCTCCCTGAGTTCCCTCTGAGCAGAGCCCACCCTGCTCCCCCACGTTCAAAGCCTGGAGAAGGCAGAGAGATTTGTACATTGAAGTTACCAGCTGAGCTGATAATGCAGCACAGCCATGTGAGGGAGGCTAACATCAGCATTGCAGTCAGTTTTGTCCCCTTGTAGCATGAAAAGGGTGGAAGGAACAGGCTGCCCTGTTCTGGGGCACAAACCTTGAAATATGCTTGCTTTGATGCTGGCAGCTGCTCTGCCTGTGCTGCCTTGAGCAGGCTCCTCCGAGCACTGCTGGGGCTCAGTGTGACCTGTGCGGGTTGTACTGCAAACTCCAGGGATAACTTAAATGCTCGGGTTGAGTCCAGACCGGGTTTGGAGACGCTCAGAACACAGTTTCCCTGTATTTGTGAAGCAGGTCAAGTTTGGACTAGCACAGGGAAGAACCTCAGAAACCATGGTCACAAGGCAGAGCCTGTAGGGCTGTGGATGGGGATGGTTTTCTCTTCTGTCCCAGACGTTGTTCTGAAAGGAGTGAGCAGTGTCCCAGCACTCAGGCTTCCACTTCTGTTTTTTGAGAACCCTTAGTTCAGTAAGCTGTGACTCACTGAACAGAGCTGATCCCTTGCACGAGACCTGTGAAGTGCTGGACCTTTGTTAGCTGGTTTGCTCTGCCACTAGAGAAAAATTCCGTAGGAGCACAGTCCATTCCAGGTGTGACACCAGCACATCTGTCAGCAGTGCTAGATCCTGTACTGGAAGAGAGCTGGAGGAGGGACACTGTTCTCAGTGAAAGGTGGTTAAACCTCTCTGTGTCACTAATACAGGCAGGAATTCTCTGTTGCTCCATACCCACTGCCTGGGCAAAGCAGCTAGTCCATGGGGTGTGAGCACAGACAGCCTAAGAACTGACCTCCGAGAGCAAGGCACGGTCCAGCCTGGCACAAAAGTTTGTCACCTGGTTTCTGGAAACTTCATGGAAGGCCACAAACTCCTGGGTGTGCTGTCCCAGCCTGAGACCTTGGAGCCAAGCAAATCACAAGCTCTGCAGCGCAGAGCTGAATGTGTTCCTGCCTGGCTGCTGTCTCTGTGAGAGTGCCACAGCCAGAAGCAGGAACATCCCATGGCTTTGTCTCTGCAGGACATCAATGCCTACAATGGGGAACAACCTGCAGAGAAGCTCCCCTTCCCCATCATTGCTGACAAGAACCGGGAGCTGGCCGTCAAGCTGGGCATGCTGGACCCGGACGAGCTGGACAAGGATGGGATGCCCCTGACCGCTCGTGTGGTGAGTGCCTGTCCCCACAGCACAGAACCACAGCCTGCCATCCTGCCCTGTGTCTGTGGGGCAGCTCACCTGTATGGATGTGGCCCATCTTCAGGAGCTGGGATGACTTCCTTGGGCTGGAACCATGGGTTGTGTTACAGAGGGGCAGCGCAGTGCTGGCCTGCTGGTGACACACCCATCCTGGTTGTGCCTGTCCCAAACTAATTTTTGTCAGGGTTTGATCTGCTGAGCTTTCCCCTCATGTGCTTGCATTAGAAGGGCACAAGTAGCAAAACGTGCTGGTATTGGACACAGGAGCTCCCACAGCAAAAACACATTGCCTGGGTGTATCAGTTGTTCTCTAGAACCCCACCACAGCATCTCCCCTGTCCTGACACTTGTGATCAAGCAGGCCACCTCCCAGGAAAGGAACATCAGGGCTGAGCAGATCCAGCTTGGACAAATCCACCCAGCCCCTGACACTGTCTCCCTGTGCTCAGGTGTTCGTTTTTGGCCCAGATAAGAAGCTGAAACTCTCTATCCTGTACCCAGCCACCACTGGGAGAAACTTTGATGAGATCCTGAGAGTGGTGGACTCCCTGCAGCTCACAGCATACAAGAAGGTCGCTACCCCTGTGGACTGGAAGGTGAGGAGCAGAGCAAAGCTCACAACCAGGCACTGGAAACAGGCATGGAAATGGCACCCAGCCTCCCTTGGAGGGGCACCCACAGGTTGGGCAAGGCAGCCTTGCCTCTGAAGGCTCCTGTTTCCTGGAGCATAAGCTCCCAGTGGGTTGGGCCAGCTCACCCACCTCCCAGGAAAGCACACCTTTCCCCAGGGTTTGGAATCAAGTGGGAGCCAGCACCACCTGTCCAGGGGTGCCTAAGCAATAAGAATGGATGAGCAGACTCCGGCAAGCTGTGCTCCATCCAGCATCGCAGAGATGCTCAAATTTCCTCCCTCCTTACTCCCTGTTCCCATGGGCGTGCCATGGGGAGGAGCTGGGCTGTGGGATCCCATTGGCAGGGCTGGCAGATGGCACAGCTCTCCCTTTGGACATCACCCGTGTCTCCTGGTGTAGCTCCCACCCAGCCCTCACTGCTGGCTCCAGGCAGAGCTGCAGAGGACGTGCCTGGGGCTGAGCATTTACAGGGAGGCAGTGCCACCCCTGTCCAACCCTGGCAGCTCCTCACG
The DNA here is from genome assembly GCA_013400735.1 of Pomatostomus ruficeps. Lineage (NCBI taxonomy): Eukaryota > Metazoa > Chordata > Aves > Passeriformes > Timaliidae > Pomatostomus > Pomatostomus ruficeps. Next base: position 76,186 of record VYZT01052924.1, read on the forward strand.
GTGCCCATTTGCTCCCCAGCCCGGTGACAGCGTCATGGTTGTGCCCACCTTACCTGACGAGGAAGCCAAGAAGCTCTTCCCCAAAGGAGTCTTCACGAAGGAGCTCCCGTCGGGCAAGAAGTACCTGCGCTACACCCCACAGCCGGAGTGAAGGGTCTGTGTCCGTCCTGCCGGGAGCCTTCCTGGGCCCAGCTCCTGCCCCTCCGACACCGCGTGATCCACAGCCTTGTACGCACACCGGTGGTGCATCGCAGTACTAAACCAACCCTCCTCCCTCTTCATCCCCCACATCCCCTCGGAACTAAACCCTGCGTGTTTTTCTGCCTTGAACCAACCCTGCAAGGACGAGATGAGCAGACCAGTGGGGACTCCAGGGCCCGTGCTGTGGTGTCTCTCCTGTTTGGTACTGGCCATGCTTTTCCCAGAGGCGTGGTGAGAAGGGGTGTCCCGCTGGGACAGGGAGCTTTGGGGGCTCCAAACTGCTGCGTGCCTTTCAGAGCAGTCTAACATACCTTTGGTCCCACGAGTAGGGGAGGAGCTGCAGAACCAAATCTCTCACTTCTTACTGCTTTCTCATCTTTTGCTGGAAGGTGATTGTTTCCAAGTTTTGTGGAAGAGGGAATCAAGCAAATAAACTGACCTTCAGTACTACCTGCAGTGTCTCTTGTCTGTCCCTGTTGGCCCCCGCAGTGTCCTGCACCATTTACTTTGTTCCTGGTGGCCGTGGAGCTGGGATTTGTGCCCAGGCTCCGGAGGCGGGTGGCAGCAGCACAGACTGCCCTTGTTCTTGCTCTGTAATGAAGGCATTTTGGAAAGACTGGTTGTCCCAGGGCACATGGTCTCAGGCAAGGCAGTTGTGCTGCCCCTGCTGGGAAGGAAGAACATGCCTTAGCCTGGGGTAGGGGTCCTTCCCTGCTCCCAGGGCATGAGCAGGCACAACAGGAGCTGTGCAAACTCCTGCCTGCTCTCCCACACCACCATCACAGGGATTTGTCAAGAGATGAGCAATGTTTTAATATAACAGTAGGAAAGAAACATGCTCACTGAGTAGCTCATAGGGTGGCTGCCAGCATCCCTGAGTGCCCAGCACGGCCAACAACACTCAAAAGGAGCAGCTGTTAAAAAAATCAGCTGTCTTGGGGCACAAATGTACCCCCTGCCCTGCCAAGTGGGGACTGGCAGGTTTGATGTTTGATGTTCAAGGTAAGCAATGCACCAGATGCAATGAGATCCCCCTCCAGCATCCCACAGACTAACCCTGGGGCAGCACCCACAACCCTCTTTCATTACCCACCCGCCCCCCAAAAAAAAGGTTTTATTAATTTTTAATTGCATTCAGGAACTATGCAGTGAATATTGGTGTATTTCCCCAAACAGCTTTTAAATGAACTTTCGTTATGAAACTGTATTATTCCCATGTATTATTTTGACTAGAAGATAGGAACAGCTGGTCTCTGGGTTGACTTTTGTTATCACTCTTCCATTCTGCAAGAAGAGGGAGGAGAAATCTGCAATTTCAAATGGGAAACATTTCTGTGTATTTTTTCAGGTTTATCAAGCTGGGCAGCTTTTCTAGTTCCCCATAGCTGGGTTGCACAAACTCCTGGGTTTCTTGCTGTTCCCTCAATTTGATCTGGTTTCCTAAGAGAAAAAGGAATTCCTGCCCCATCCAAGCTTTCCAACCAACTGCCCAGTTTTCTGGAAGCTTGAGGACACAGCCCCATGGCAGCCTTTGTGCAAACAGCCTGCTCTGAGCGTCCTCTGTGGAAGAGCACTACAGGGCCTGCACGACCTCTCTAGGACACCACAGAAGCCATCTGCAAGTCAGGACAATTTGGAACAATCCTGTCACCAGGCCCAAGGGCTTAGAGCCAGCAGGGACAGCCACTGGTCCCACTGCTGAGGGAGGCAGGCAGGGGCTGATGATTGAAATTCCAAGAATTCGTGCCTGCTCCACGGTGCTGCCATGGCCCCGGAGGTACAAACCAGCCAGAGACTCAAGCAAACACAAGGTTTGGTTCCAGTACAGCTCGAGTAGTTTTCTTTTAATCCCAGAGAAGTGAAATGCAACATTTTTCGAGTTGGTAATAACATCCAGAGACAGAAGTCCAAGCCCCCTACTCGGTAAAGTCATTTAAGGCACTCTGCAAAACCAGCTTTCCTCTTTTTCCGATTTTCCCCACGCGGCAGCAGAATACCTGGTTTGGTCTTTTCTCCAGTGACATTCATCCGTCCTGGCTCTTCCCGTCCTCTCCGGGAACTGGCAACAGCAGATCCAGCGGGAGCCAGACGGAGAAGCGCCAGGAGGCCGGGTCAATAAATAGGGATGGACATGGCAGGGAGCGCGGGAGCTCTGAGCTCCTGCAGGAAGGGGGCAAGCACCGGGTGCCCTCCCTGCAGGCACCGGTGTGATTCCTGTCCCTCACAAAAAGGGGATGGGAGCATGGGGACCCACAAGCATCCCTCCCTAGAGGTGCTCCCAGCAGCACCCCAAAATGCAGGGGGCTGGGTGGGGGGGGAGACCCAGCTGCCCCCACTGCAGCAGAAATGACACCCCCCCCGACTTCCAGTTGTCAATAAATACCAATAAATAAATAAATAAATAGATAAATAAATAAGTGACCCGAGGATGGGAAGGAGGGAAGGGGCACCCCGAGGCTCAGGGCATAGGGAGCATGAGGGTGGGCATTTCCATGAGCTGCCCCTCCCTGAGATAACGGGATGCTGGTGGGGAAGGGGGGCACAGGGACGGCATCCCATGGAGTGGTTGAACACCGATCCCAGGGGTCTGAGTGCTCATCCAGCCACAGGGAATGAGCCAGACCCAGACTCACATGTCGAAGCTCTCCCCCACCACCTCCCCCTTTTCCTTTGAGCACCACCAGCCCCAGGGCTGGACTCACCCCGCACCTCCACCCAGGTGTGAACATGCATCTTTTTGCCAACATGCAAAATGCCTGCACGTTTCTGTAAACATTGTTTGCACGGGTTTCTTTGCAAACAATTCTTGCAAACTTCTTTTTTTTCCTTCTTTTTTTAACGGGGAAATGCCCACAAAGACAACCCACGCGTCAAACCGAGTTATGTGCATCAAATCCAGCCGTCAGAGGAGCGGGAATGGAAGCCTGGCAGAAGCCTGGAGAGGTGAACACAGGCATGGCCCCGGGGCTCAGCCAGCGCCTGCCTGCAGGCTGGGGCAGCCCTGGGGGCTCAGGCACACGGCTACAGCCAGGCACAGAGCCTGACACCGGCACCAGGATGTTGGAGACATTCATGGACAGAAATTCAGCTGTCTCAGTGTCATGGCAAATGATGTGCCAAGGCTCAGACTGGACAGCAAATCCCAAAAGATGGCAATGAATTCAACAGCGTCCCTGCAGCAGTGTCCCCACTCTCCCAGACAACTGGAGCCACAGCAGCTCCCCGGGCTGACAGCCAGCATGCAGCCCTCTTCCATGGGTTTTGGGGAGCTGGCTCACACAGCCTCTGGACACAGCATGCTCTCCCAGCAGGAAGCCCACCTTGGAGCTACCTGTTCATTGGGGAACCCCTTTCCCTGGCGTTTTAGCTCTGATGCCACCAGAGATGTTTCTGTCCCCCTGGGTCAAAAGTATACACCTGCCTTACTTCAAACCAAAAGGTACTTACCCCTCCTCCCTCAGTCCTTAAAGAAAATTGTGTTTCAAGTTTCTAACCCCTCTCCACACACACTTTTTGAGAAACAAAACATCAGCAATGGCAAAAGCTGCCATCAGTCCCACAGCAGGACAAAACCACGGGGTCTCACAAGAGCAGGACATCTTCCCACACCAGCAAGCCCCCTGTGGAAGCTCTGCTCCAGAGAACACAGCAAACCAAAGCTCAAAGCCCTCTCTCCCTCCAAACCTGTCCCACAGCAAGGCTGCAAGCCCCCTGCAAAACCCCGACATAGGCACGGAAAGCAGCAGGTTCCCAGCCCAGCGCGAGGCCGGGCGGGAGGAGCAGGAGCGCCGGCCCCGGCACAGGGAAGTGTTGCGTCAAGGCGTCAAAATGCAGCACTCCCAGAGAAAGAATAAATAAAGAATTGGATCAGCAGCAAACACTACTGAGGACAATAAATAGCATGGGGATTTTCACAGGGATTTTTGGTCTAAGATGCCTCAGGAGCCGCTGTGCTGGCGGGGCCCGGGGTGCACCCCCCGCCCTGGAAAAGCAGGAGCCGCGGTGGAAGCTTTGCGGGAGCAGAGCCGCGGGGATGTGCCGGCACAGGGTGCTGGGCAGCACCAGGCTGGGCGTCCCAGTGCCAGGCTGAGGGCAGCACTGCCAGCACCTCAGGAAAGGCCTTGCATGGAAGTGCCACCCAGTGATCCTCCCCAGGCTCTCCTGCCAGCAGGACAGCACATGGGAGCCTCCCAGCAGGAATGACCTGCATCCCCAGGGCAGCACAAACCTCACCCCTGCCCTCCCTGCAGTGTAAAGGCAGGGCTGCGAGCTGGAGGAGCTGCAGGGCTCGTGCCAGGGAGCACAGAGCAGAGAAAGCAGCAAAAGCTGTAACCATCTGTCCAGGAGTGATAGAGCACTTCGAGCAGCAGCAGCACAGCCATGGTTTATGCCTCTGCTGCAATTCCAGGGTGAGATCCTGGGAAGTGCCAGCTGCATCCCACAGCACTATGCTGCCTCATGGACCAGCTGATGCCAGCCAGCCAGGCAGCAATGGGTGAGGAGAAAGGCAAATAAATCCCCATTACCCCTCCCAAGCACCGCAGCAGCAGGAGGCAGCCCCCAGGTAGCACATTCACCTTCTTCTTCCCAGGCAAACCCAGGCCTGCCCTGAACAGCCTCCCCTCACATCCCTGCCTTCCACCCATGGAGAGGAAAGCCCATCCCTGCAGAGCCTGGGGAGTTTCCAAAAAGTGTGCTGTCCCCTCCACCGGTGGCCCAGCTAGTAGCCACCCTGCTGTGTGGGTGGCTGAGGAAGAGGTGGTCTCCACGTGAGCCACCAGCATTTGCGCGGAAAATGAGCAAGCACCTGACTTCTAGCAAGGGAGTGGGGTCTGCAGGGAAGCAAGCGAGTCCAGGAGTACCTCTGAGCTGGTTTGGGTACCCCACACGCACAGAGCAAGCGAGCGCCTGGGCTGAGAGAACAGCACCGCTCCCGATTTCTCACTCCGCTGAGAATAGGTTTTGCTTCCACAAGAGAAGGGTCAGCGGGACTTGGGAGGGGAAGCTGAGGAACTGCAAAGACTTAGTGCACCTTAAAACAAAAGGACATCTAACCTGCCCTTAGATCTCACTCCAAGACGGAAAAGAGCTATGGCATCTCCTACACTCACAACTACTCCAAACACACCCAGACGCATGCAAAATGTGTTCCGTTCCCCCTGGGCTGCAGAAAACCCCAGCCGGGTGGTGGCACCAGCCAGTGCCGGGCTCTGATCAGCCCCCAGCACTGCCTGTTCCCACCCCACTCCCGGCCCTCCCGCCCAGTCCCAGCGGGCAGGCAGGGGGTGGATTATCGATCTGAAATGCATAGGTATGGGCACGGCAGGGACATGGCATCCCGGCAGGAAGGGTCACCGCAGCAGCCCCCCACTGCCAGTAGGCACAGCCTCCACTTCTCCCTCCGGCTAGGTGGAAAGCAGCATTTGCCACGAGCAGTGGTTCAACCACACTCAGGCTCCTTGCACTGCCCTGCAAGGAAAGACAAATCCTTTAGGTCAGACAGACTCTCTACCAGCTGCAAGCACTCGATTCTGCTTCCTGGGAAATCCTCCAGCTCAGCAAACCCTCTTCTGCGCCCTTGTGCCAGCCAGGCTCTATTTCTGACTGAGGAGGAGCCACATTTTCAACCACAACAACAAAGGCAGGAGAACCCGAGAGGTCTGCTTTGGCTCGGAAACCCTGTTCGTCTGCAGCAGGCCGGGGGCACCCAGGTCCTCACGTGCATGCCTGGCACTGCCCTACTTGGGAGGTATCACGACTATCGGCTGCCCTCGCTTGGGTCTCCACATGAGGACCTGGGCGTCGTTGGCGTTGGGCTTCACTAGTGCGTTTGGTGGGATGGGCTCCATCCTGCTGAGGATCCGCGGCTGCTCCTGCTGAGTCCTTCCCACCAGCCGTGCCCGCTGCCCCAGCAGCTGCATGGGATCCACCTCAATGTCCACTCGCATCCTCCACTTTATAGTCTGCAAGATGATCTTCTCCTTGGTGGTTGTGTTCATGGCCACGAGCCACGTGGTAAAGCTCTGGTCCCTTTTAATCCTGGTCAGCAGCGGCACGTTACTGTTGCTCACGGGGACGGCCCACGTCACGCTGGGGTAGAAATTGTCATTCATGCTCACAGAGAACCTGGAGATCTTGTTAGTGGGCCCGACCAGGGTCACGGTTTCTGTGGTGTTTCCATACCAGGGGTAGCTCACCCCATCTGAATCACTGATGGCTTTTACTCTTCCTTCTCGCAGGTCAGGCAGCTCCCAGCTTGACCTAGTGAACAGGAAGAGAAAGGTGAGCAGGGAAATGGCAGTAACAGTGCCCAGCAAGGGATGGGGAAGTCAGCAGCACGGGGACCCTCTCCCTCCCTGCAGCAAACTCTCAGGGACAACCTGAAGAACAAATTCAGCTTCAGTTCCTTTACGGAGACTCACATGTCCAGCTCAAGCCTTGGTTCTGCCAACACAATGGCATTTTAATTAACCTGCAATTAAACTGACTGGGCCAAAACCCACTTCGGAGTCTCTCTGGGGTCACTCTCTCCTCAGTCAGCTCCTGTGCTGGAGAACAGCCTTCCCCACCCACCAGCTGCAGCATCATGACCCAGGCACTGGCCCAGCCCATCAGCAGCCCCCTCCTGCAAGAGATCTGCAATTTTTATGCCTTAAATACAGAGACACGTACAACAATTAAATCCCACAATTATGCCTGACACTGGCACGATGAAATCCCTGCGAAATGGCTGGAGGGGGTGGAATTCAGCCCAAATCTTTGCTGCTGACCGTGTTACCCACACCACGTGGCTATGGCAAGGCCTGCGTGGCAATTACAAGGGAGTAGCTTTGGAGCAGAGGGGCTAGGGCCACACTTCTGCCATCCCCTCAAATGATGACCTCTACTCACCCCAATGTCCCCAAGTGCTCCAGTGCCCCATGCACATCAATCTGTCATGATACAAGGACGCAGGCAGGCGGCACAAGGACCTGCTGCTCCCCCAGCACCCACACACCTGTGCCACCAGCAGCAGGAGCCCACCAGCGAGCTGCAGAACATACCCCTCTGGACATCTCCCCTCTTGCATCACTCCTTTCCAAAGGCAGAAGACACAGAGACAGAGCCAACAGCTTTGCCCCTCAGTATCCCCACAAGTCACCCTCACACTCAGCCTTGAGAAAGGCTGTTTTCCCGCTGCCATTTCTGCCAAGCACTGCAACCTTTCCCTCTTCTAACACAAGCCGAGGGAGCAACTCCCCCAGCACTGCCCACGCTCCCGTCCCAGTCCCAGAGAAGAAACGATGATTGGTGGGGGACAGCGGCCGCGAAGCCCTCAGAAGGGATGGGGCAGGAGCCGCTGTGGGGCGTGACGAACAGGAATTGTGGGGTCGGGGAGTGGGTGCTGGGGTGAAGGTGTTGCCCATGCGTGGCTGTGGCTGCAAAGGTGAAGTAGAGTGGCAGCACAGGGTGCCGGAGATGCAGCACAAGGTGCAGGGGGTGCAGCACAGGGCGCAGGGGGTGCAGCACAGGGTGCCAGGGGCGCAGCACCCAATGCCGGGGGTGCAGCACGCCGTGCCTGCGGGCGAAGCAGGGCAGGTGCCCGCCCCGGGGAGCCCAAGCCGTCCGCAGCCCGGCGCCCGCCCAGGCCCCGTGCCCCCATCCCCGCTGCCGTGCCCGGCCCTCCGCGCCAGCCCGCGGTGCTCACACGCCGAGGTCGCTGTAGGTGTTGTAGAACTCCATGTGGTTGCAGGCCTGGATCCAGCCCACCACCCAGGTGTGCCGCCGGGCGATGGGCGGCATGAGGACGCGGGCGGAGGCGCGGAAGTAGGGCGTGCGGTACCGCAGCACCACCGGCGAGCTCTCCTCGATGGCCGTGGCCGCCGGCTCGATGGTGGCCGACACGTCCGACACCACGATCTGCTCCCGGCGCACCCGCGCCTTGCAGGCCACGCTCTGCAGGCACCCCATGGC
>VYZT01052924.1:84794-100362 GCA_013400735.1 Pomatostomus ruficeps
CGACGCGCCGGCGGCAGCGGCGGCCGCCTGGAGTTCCTGTCGCTGAGCCAGCGCGGGCCCACCGCCCCCGACAGCCCCTCCCGCCGCAAGGAGTCCGGCGGCGCCGCGGCCGCCCCGCTGCCCGAGGAGGACTGCATGAAGCTGAACCCGTCCTTCGTGGGCATCGCCCTCAGCTCCCTGCTCGCCATCGACCTCTGGGCCTCCAAGCGCCTGGGCGTGTGCGCTGGAGAGGGGTCGGCCTGGGGCAGCGCCCGGCCCCTGATGAAGGTCATCGAGGTGTCGGGGCATGGCATCCCCTGGCTGCTCGGCACCTTCTACGGGCTCTGCCAGAGTGACAGCTCGGCGGCCAGGGAGGTGCTGCTCAACCTGCTCTTCGGTGAGGCGGGGGCTCGCCCCGGGGCTCTGCAGGCAGGGGCTGGGGCGGGGGGACCCGCGGGACGGGGCAGAGCTGGGTAAACTCAAGCCCCGAGGGCACCAACTGATTTTGAGCAATCCGTGCAGGCTCATCTGGGATGCCTGGTAGCTCTGGGGCATGGTGGCACCAGTACGACTCATCTGTCACAGCTGCAACCACGCACTGCGAAACTCCCGACAGCTAAGCTGTTCCTGCAGCTACAAAAAGCTCTCAGGGCTGAAGCCTCTTTTATCTCTTCAAGCTTGTCAGAACAGCGCATTCTAGGTGCAGCTACCTAGTGTTGAGACACCAGCCCTTTTCCTGAAAAGCTGCTATGGCACATAGACATTCACCCTTGGCTCCCTGCAGGGAGGATCTTGGTGGATTGTTCTGTACCAGCCAGGGAGGAAATTTGGTTTAAAGCACAAATTTTAATCTTGCATGGTGTAGTATTTCACACACAGAGTAGCCTAGGTATATTTAAGAGTATTCATTTTTGCTTATTTAGAAACTGTCATAGCTCCAGAGCACCAGACCTTCTCAGATACCTTGTTAGTCTTGTATTAAGTCACAAATAATTAGGATCTCACACTTAAAATTTGAATTGACATTTGCTTGGTGGGAACATAGGTTTGTGCATCTTTCTCATCTACCAGCATGTCGTTAAATTACAGTGGGAAGGGACCTGGAGGCCTCCAGCCTAACCTCTGCTCCACGGAGATCTGTGCCAGCACCAGAGCCTTGTCCAGCCCTCAATGCTCTGGGCCAGAGCCACCCACCTCTCTGGGGATCTGTCCCAGGGCTGCAGCACCCATGTGGGGAAGGAGGATTCCCTTGTGTCCAACTTGAATCTCCCAAATCCTGTGTAGAAACAGAAAGAGTAATTGATCTAGGTTTACATGTGGAAAAAAAGGAAATTTGTTCTTAAATGATTAACCAAGGGAAATGAACTGAAGTGACCAAAAGATTTGGTGTCAAGAAACAAGTCCTAGGACAAACAGAAGTTGGTCTCTTACACGACTTCCCTGGAAGAAGTAGCCCTGGCTGTGAGTGCTGTGCTAAGCTGAGGTAGCAGGGATGGAGAAAGCACCCTCTGCCCTACATGAGAAGCTGCTCTTGCCAAATACTGGCTGAACACTTACCACAGGTACTTTGCCTCTTCAAGTGTCATGACAGCCTTTAGCTCTCAGGGGGCAAGCCATCGTAAATTATCCTTTATTCATCTCTTGAAAATCAAAGCATGGTTAACTTATCCCCCAGCTCCAGGGAGAAGGCAGGCCCCAGGAGCCCTGGCACCACACCAACTCTGAGCCTTTCCCACTGACCTGTGCCTGCATGGAGTGGGTTGGTCATTCACCCAGTCGGTTTGACCCTGGTCACCAGGGCAGACAGAGCAATGCAGAGTCAGCACTGCCAGGAAGGGAACTGTGGAGATTTAATGCCTCTGCTGCCTTTAGATGAAGGAGCAGATTGAGCCCTTAGTCTTGGCAAGATCAGATTTTGTATAGAGAGGAAAGCCCTGGGGTGCAGGCTGGGCAGAGCCCTGTTGGCTGTGGCAGGCCAAGGGTCTGGTCACGCAGGAGGGGTGTGTACAGAGGAGCAGAGGTTGAGGATGTGCTCATTCCGCTGCAGAAGGCCAAGAGCAGCTGGCTGCTGTGCTTTCCCTGCTGGCATTGCAGCTATGGGGAACAACACCGCCTTCTGGCAGCTTTGAGCAGCCCAGTGCTTCCTTAGCTGGTGGCTCTGCTTCCAGTAACCCCCTGTTCCTGTCTCTCCCAGCGTTGCTGCTGGACCTGGTGATGGTGGCGGTGGTGAAGGGGCTCGTCAAGCGGCCGCGGCCCACCCACAACAAGATGGACATGTTCGTCACCATCTCGGTGGACAAGTACTCCTTCCCCTCGGGCCACGCCACCAGGGCCGCTCTTGTCTGCCGCTTCGTCCTGCGCCACCTGGTCCTGGCCGTCCCACTGCGGGTGCTCGTGGTGCTCTGGGCTCTCATCGTGAGCATCTCCCGGGTCATGCTGGGCAGGCACAACATGACGGACGTGCTCTTCGGGCTGCTGCTGGGCTATGCACTGTACGGCGTGGTGGAGCACTGCTGGCTGTCCCCAGCCACCGCGCCCGCCCTCTTTGCACTCTGGAGCCACTGACCCACCCCGGCTTCCTCATTAAGCAGGGGCCGTGTGCTGGTGTTCTGAGCACGCACATGAAGGGGATTCTGGGACTTGAACTCGCATCCTAAACTCCATCAGGCTGGCCAAGACTTCTACACGAGCGGTGCTGCAGGCTCCAGGGCCTGCGCTCAGATGTCTGGTGCTGTCTTGCCCTCCTGGTCGGCTGTCAGGCAGGGTCTGCGCTGACTGTTCTCTGGTGACAAAAACTAGTCTCTGCAGAGCCTGAGGAGGGCTCAGCACACTCATCCGGCAGCTCACTGCTAATACTGTGAATCTGCATGCTCTCGCTGGGCACCTGCAATAGCCCATGGTGTACGTGGTAGCTGTGACTTTGCAGAGGTTTCTCTACAATCACCCCTGTATCTGTATCCTGTAAATACACTGATCACGCTGCTGTCATAAGCATACCCTGCACAGCCTGCTGTACAACACCTGTCTGGAGGGGACCCACGGGGGTCTCTCCTCAGGGTTAGAAAGAGCTTCCTAAGCAATCTCTTCCCTATTGCTCTCAATTTAAGTGCTGCACCAAGGCCAGATATTGAACACATGGCTCCCAGTGCTATGGGGAAAGGATAGTGGGACTGAAGGGTTGATCATCCAGTAACAGGGGAAGCAGCTCCCAGAAGCAGCCTGCTCCAGAAGCTCTTGTCCAGAGCTTCCCAGGCCCTTTTTCCCTCCACAGGATTTTCAGTCTGTCAGGGAGTACCAGGCATTCACAGCAATTCCTGATAGTCAGCATGTTCCAGGGCTGCAGAGAGAGTCCTGCAGAGCCAGCCCCTTCCCCACAGCCCAGCAATACACCCAGCCCGAGGTCTGAGCCTTGCTTGCACCTCCTGCAGCAAGAGGCCCTGGTTCTCCCAGCCACTGCCACTGCTCCCTGTGCTCCAGGTAGTCTGGCTCTCCTCCCCTGGCATCACTGGCAGCCTGTTTTTCACAGAGGGCTGCTGGTCCTTGGCAGGAGGGGACCACAAGGAGCCTCTATAATGAGCTGGGGCTGAGACTGAGCCAGAATATCATAGAACACACATCATTGGGAACCACAGCCAGGCAGGGAGTGAGGGCTCTGGACTGAGCTCAGATAATGAGCTTAAACAGTACTCCTGGCATGTGGGTGAAGGGATTGCATCCAGGTGAGGTTCTTTGTGGTCATTGAAGTCTACTAGTGCACTCAAGCCCTGGAAAGCACCAATTAAGTTGTATTAAGACCAGGCAGTGTTTAAGCATGCCATTTGCCTGGATGGAGGGTGCAGGAGCAGCCTCATGGCTGCTAGTACAAGCACCCTGTCACTGTCATTTGTACAGGGGATGAAATGGAAGTGTTTGACGTGACAGGGTTCCCCTGGAGCTGAGCCTTGACCCACTGACAGGGTGAGCCAGTGAAGCTTCCTGGTCTGGGTTGGTGCTCCAGTGACCAAAAAATAATCCCCTGGGTTGCACCGCATGCCTGGCAGCCAGCTGGGCCAGTCCAGCATGTGCACAGCAGCACTTGGACACCCTGGCCAGCCCTCCAGCGCCAAAGCAGAGACCAGCCCTGTGGTGGCTGTGGGAGCACAGGCAGGTGGCACACTCCAGTGTGGGCAGGGTTTGGGGTGACCACAGCTTACTGAGCTGTGCCAAAACATACTTGGTTTACTTTTTCCAAAACACAGAGTGTTTTTTGCCTGCTTTGTTCTTCCAGTTATTGGGGTCTTCCTCTCTAGGTCGTGGAGGGGTACAGCAGCAGACCTGTACATCTGTGGCTCCCACATGCATATGTGTGCCAAAAGTTGCTTGATTCACTTGCAGGACCTTCCATGAGGTCCTGGTGGCACCCACCATCACCACTGCACAGGCCTGCTGGGCCACAGGCTGCCTGGCCACCCTCTCACCTCCTCTCCGTTTCTCCCCAGCTCCACCAGGGAGACCTCTGGTGTCCTGTGCATGTCACTTGTCACAGCTCCTCTAAGCATGGGTGCCAACCCACTGATAGGACAGATGTGCTTTCTGCTCCGCTTGTCCCATGGCATTTCTGCCCACTGTGGGAACCCAGGGCAGACACTGTACAGCAAACACTGCTGCCTATACCGTACATCCTGGGTGCTTGCCAGGCATGGGGAACTGTGACTTTTCCACAAACATCAACCAGCTGGCCTTGACCAAAATGTCATGGCCTAACCCTGGTGTCTTGACAGTGCAGTTTGACTGGGCTGTGAGCCCAAGTCCAGGGGGGTAAAGTCCAGGTAAATGCAACCTCCTGAAGGGAGAAGGGCAAATTCAGAGGCAACCTGTACAGAGGTTTCATAGCACAGCAAAGGGGTTGAGAGCTCCCCTGTACCTGTCACCTCTGGGCAGTCCGTGCAGAGCTTGCAAAGGAGCCGGAAGCCAGCTGCGGCAGAGCAGGAAGAGTAACATTACCAGTGCTGCCACCTCTCCATTCCTGTGCTGATCTCTTGCTTGGTAAGATGCTTTTGATGCTTTTCAACAGGGAGAGTGTGGGTTGGTAGCTCAGCACCTCTGCCCCAGGCAGAGATCAGCCCTTGCCAACAGCGAGGGACAGAAAGAGCTTTATTAAACTTGCTGCAAACATACTATGGGTTATAGAAGGTTAAAACCATTTCAGCTGCAAAGCTTGGCCCCTCTGCCTTGCTCAGCTCTACTGCAAAGTTCCCTGGATACGGGAGAGCAAATTTCCCCTGCAGTCCTCAGGGGCTCTCTGGTTGTGAGTGTGCCAAGAGACAGCAGAGAGCTCTGGATCCACCTGGTCTGTGCTTCCTAGTGTGAGGGACAACCTTTTCGTTACTGGTCCCACCACCCTCGCACCAGTGACACCCCAACAGCGTGGTGCTCCTCGCACTGGGGTTGCCCTGGCCCCAAGGACTCCGCTAGCCCAGGAATGAGCCGTGGCTATGGAGACGCTGTGCCGACGTGTCCAGCCTAGGGGCACAGGGGATGTGGGCGATACAGTGCCGGCTGCCGCTGGAGCAGCCAGAGCTGTGTGTGACCCCGGGTACCAGAGTAACCGGGGTTGGGCTGATCCTGATAATCCCAAGGTAAAAGTCCAGGGCAGCGTTTGTTTACCAAGCACGCAACCATAAGGATCGGCTGTGTGCCCGCGCAGCGCCTGGGATGACTCCTTAGGGCGCCGTCCGAGGCTGTGGCGACACCGCAGCCGGAACAGCCAAGCAGGCGGCCGGGAGCCAGCCGAGTTCTGGCTTCCTTTCCCGGGGCCCGTGGGAGGAGTGACGGAGGCGGAGGCCCCGCTCCCGGACGCTGCGCACCATAAAGCCAGGCCATGGTCCGGCGTCACGGGTCGGGGCACCCCAGCAGAGACCCTCGCACGGCTCCCTGCCTGCCGCCAGCCTTCCCTGAGCTGCTCCTCCCACGGCCGCAGGTCGGTTAAGGGCGTCCCCCGAGCTGCCGGCACGCAGCGGGCATCGGAACGGCACAACAGGAATCTCCCCGGGGAGGGGAGAGGGCAGAGGGCAGGCAGAGGGGCTGTCACCCACCTGGGAGGGAGCCGTCGGTCCCCACAGTAGGGCGCAGCACTCCAGGGCACCTCCTTCGCCGGGACTTGGCATGGGCAAGGAGATTTTGAGGCTCCCTGACACTCGGTAGGGTTTCTCCTCGGGCCATCCAGAGTTAACTCCACAGTAGTGCAAAACTGACAGAAAAGCACTAGCCAGGTCCAGACCTGGTGGGGGACAGCAGTTGCTTTGTGACCCCAGACAAACTTTTGAGGGGCTGCCTCCCTTGGGACCTCTTTGGTGCACCAGCGTCAAAGTTTTGCATAGTTGCACCCCTGGCCGCTCAGCCCCGCTGTCCGACGCTGTCCCCAGGCAGAGACCCGGTGCTGGAGCGCAGCATGGCAAAGAAGGTGGCCATCATCGGCGGGGGCAGCAGCGGGCTGTGCGCCATCAAAGCCTGCCTGCAGGAGGGGCTGGAGCCCGTCTGTTTCGAGAGGACCGGCGACATCGGAGGCCTCTGGAGGTTTGAGGTAAACCCTGATGTCCACGTGTCCTGCTGGGGGTCAGCATGTTGACCCTCAGGGGTCAGTGGTGGCTGGTGGGGTGGCAGCCGGCCACAGTGGGATCCTCTGGATGAGACTGAGGGCAGGAACACCCAGCCATCCTTCCCCATCATTCCTCTGGCTACCACTGAGCCATGCCCTGCTCCCACAGGAGCACCCCGAGGACGGTCGTGCCAGCATCTACCGCTCCGTCATCATCAACACCTCCAAGGAGATGATGTGCTTCAGCGACTTCCCCATCCCTGAGGACTTCCCCAACTACATGCACAACTCCAAGATCATGGAGTACTTCCGCATGTACGCCAAGCACTTTGACCTGCTCCGCCACATCCGCTTCAGGGTGAGAGCTGGGGGTCCGAGCGGGCGGTGGCAGCGGGAACGGGGGGCACGGGGTGCCTGACACCACTCCCCCTGCACCCAGACCAGTGTGTGCCGCGTGTCCAAGCGCCCCAACTTCGCCAGCAGCGGGCAGTGGGAGGTGGTGACAGAGCACGAGGGGAAGCAGGAGGCAGCTGTCTTCGACGCTGTGCTGGTGTGCAGTGGGCACCACACCGACGCACATCTCCCACTCAGTTCCTTCCCAGGTACTGCCCTGCACACTGGCATGAGGAGACACCCTTGAAGGCTGGTCCTTGCCAGTTCCTATTCTCCCTGCAGCTTTTCCTCCTGGCCCCAGCATTTCCCTGCCTTACTTCAACTCCAGGAGTGGTTTGGTGGGGCAAGGGAGCATCTCTGGTCTTTAGGGGGGGAGGATGATCCTCCAACCTGGCACCAGGAAGCCAAACATCTCTCCTCTTTGCTTATAGGAATTGAGAAGTTCAAAGGCCGCTACCTCCATAGCCGAGACTACAAGGACGCTCAGGCTTTCACAAATAAAAGGGTTGTTGTCGTCGGAATTGGGAATTCGGGGTCAGACCTGGCTGTGGAGATCAGCCAAACAGCCCAGCAGGTGAGCAGCAGGAGTAGGGTCCCAGTGAGCAGGATAGGCCCTGTGGGACACGCTCAGCTCCACAAAGACACCAGGATCAAAGCTGCTGCATGACAGTACTCGCTGTGTTTGGCAATGCTGCCACCTGCCAATCCGAGCCACCAGGAAATTGAGACTTGGTCCCACTCCCCTGCAAGATGCCAATCACCAGCTCCCTGTGCCTTCTGGGTTTTTACCCAGTGCTTGGGCAGCAAAAAGCAGAGTGATCCCAGGCCAAGGGCATGTTCCCTGCAGGGCAGCCCTCTCAGGATCATCACTGCCTTCAGGAAGTGATCCTTCTTCCTTGTCTAGGTCTTCCTCAGCACCCGCCGGGGTGCGTGGATCCTCAACCGGGTTGGAGATCGGGGCTACCCCAGCGACACCATCTTAACCACCCGCATAAAGACATTCCTGCAGGAGCTGGTCAGCTCATCCATGGCATGTGACTACATGGAGAAGAAGCTGAACGCCAGGTTTGACCACTCATGCTACGGCCTGAAGCCAAAGCACAGGTACCAACAAACACTCTCCCTGCCCAGAACAGACCGTCTGCCTCCCTCTGTGTCCTGCCCAGCTTGGCCATTCCATGCTCCCTGTGCTTGGGTTGGGTTAGTATTTTGTTGTGCCCAGGCAATGCTTGAGGGAGCCACCACTGCTCCTTCCAAGGACTCTTGGAGACACCAGTGCACGTGCAGCTGCCGAGCATCCCTGGGGATGAGCATTTCCAGAGCAGGGAGCAGCAGCTGGAGCAGGACACGGAGCAGAAATACTCCCCTCCCAGTGCCCTAATGGCTCCTTGCACCTTCCAGGGTCCTTAACCAGCACCCGACCGTCAACGATGACCTGCCCAACCGCATCATTTCGGGCAGAGTGCGGGTGAAGCCAAACATCCAGGAGTTCACGGAGACATCTGCCATCTTTGAGGACGGCACCAGGGAAGATGTCGATGCCGTGGTCTTTGCCACGGGATACAGCTTCTCCTTCCCATTCCTTGAGGGCTGCGTGAAGGTGGTGGAGAACCAGATTCCCCTCTACAAATTTGTGTTCCCCCCTGACCTGGAGAAGCCAACACTGGCTTTCATTGGCCTCATCCAGCCCCTGGGTGCCATCATGCCCATCTCCGAGCTCCAGTGTCGCTGGGCCACCCGTGTCTTCAAGGGTAAGTCAGGCAAACCTGCCCTGTAGATGCAGCCCTGGAGTGAGGGCAGATGGTACCCAGCCATGTCAAGGAAGCAGCAGCTGGTTGTGCCATCCTGGCCATGGTGATGGCGTGGCTGCCTTGCAGCTGTCATGGTGAGATGGCCTCTTGTCTGAGAGGCACAGGGACATCTCTACCCCGAGCTCCATGGGCTGCTCCTTTCCATCCCAAGGCACTCAGACATGCCTCAGGTGCCAGACCACATGCCAGGATGGTGCTGGCAGAGGCACAGCACCCAGGCAAGGGCAGAATCACAGTGACTACCGTGTCTCATCCTCCCCAGGGCTGAACGAGCTGCCCCCACAGCATGACATGGAGGCTGACATCGAGCAGAAGAAAGAAGTGATGGCAAAGCGGTAAGATCCCTGCGGGAGCACTGAGGGGCTGCCTTGGGCACAGCTGCTCGTGGGCATCTATACTGTCCCAAGGATGCATCCTGGCACATTTGTGTGTGCTAACAGAGGGCAGGGATGTGGTTGGCCACACTACCCGCAGTCCAGTCTGTCCAATACCACCTTCCTGGTATGCAGGGCATCTGCCAGCTCTGCTTCCAGCACCTACCTGCCCTCCCTCCCTGCCCACAGGTATGTGAAGAGCCAGCGGCACACTATCCAGGTGGATTATGTTCCCTACATGGATGAGCTTGCCTGCCAGCTGGGGGTCAAGCCCAACCTGCTCACCCTGTTCCTCACGGACCCCAAGCTGGCAATGGAGGTGGTCTTCGGTCCCTGCACACCATACCAGTACCGGCTGCGGGGCCCAGGCGCGTGGGCGGGCGCCAGGGAAGCCATCCTCACCCAGCAGCAGCGCATCCTCAAGCCCCTGCAGACACGGCACGTGGAAGAGAGCACCTCAGCCCCTGCCATGCCCCTCATCTTCAAGCTGGTCGGGGCTGTGGCCATCCTGGCAGCTGTTTTTGCTTACTTGTAGGTGCCCTGCAAGTGCAGGAAGGGAGGCTTTGCGATGTGCTGGGGGGGCTGGCTGGCCACCCCTGCCCCTTGGCAGCCCGTGCACCTCAGTGGTGGCAGAAACTTTCCTCCTGCCTGGCACGGCCCAGCTGTGACCACACCATGAGCTTGGGATGCACAGAGCCTCCCCAGCTGCCAAAATAATGCTTGGGCTCTTGCTCTGCGCCTCCCGCTGGGGAGTGCTGTCATGGACAAAGGAGGAAGCCTGCTCACTGCAGGCTAAATTCCAGTCCCTCTAAGCGAGCGCTCCGGGCCTTTCTGTCCCCTGTAACCCTCCTGTGCCAATGTTGCCACACTCACACCAGCACTAAGCAGCAAAGGCACAGCATATTTTCTAACTGGATAAATGCATTAAACAGCCAAGCGTCTGTCCTGTTACTGACACCATCACGACCCTCTCTGTGCAGTGGGAATGGTCACGGGTTGAGATTGGCCTTGAGGCATCGGCCCACAAGAGCACAGGCTGATGCACACACACATTCCACAGTGAGACAGTCTCTCTCAGGGTGCATGTCACCAGAGTGGGTCCCGACGGTCACAGCAGCATGGCTCAGTGCCACCACCCTCATCACTTGCATGCAGCCCCTCCGGAAGGGGGCTGGGGACCCAGACAGGGTAAAGGATGGGGGTCCTGGCCACCACATGCCTGCACTGGTCATGCTAGCCCCCCGACCATCCCCTAGGTTTGTTTTCCATGCCACAACCTGCCAAAATGTGAAGCACAGCCACATCTCTGCCCTGCCCAGGAAATCCTGGGGCAATGTTGGCATCGTTAAGTGCCTACAAAATTTAATGGCTCTTGTGGAGGATAGGCACAGGCAGGAGGTGTGGCAGGGTGGTGGGGAAAACCTGTAGATCATGTCTGGAAGAAACACATCTTGTGACACCCCAGCTGACCTCGGCCGCCCACAGGAAGCACAGGGACAGTCACCCCCAAACTGAGCAGCACACCAGGCAGCCTCCCTGGTGGCTCCACAACCCCCTTTCGGTGCATTTTTCTTCTGGCCACGGCTTCTCCAGCATCCCTGCCACCACCACACCGTGGGACATGGCTGCCCGGAGAGTAGCCGTCATCGGTGCCGGTGCTTCTGGCCTGTGCGCTCTGAAATGCTGCCTGGACGAGGGGCTGGAGCCCACCTGCTTTGAGAGGAGCAAGGACATCGGGGGGCTCTGGCGCTTCGAGGTAAGCCCTGCGCAGCCAGCCTGCCCCGTGGCAGCAGCACGACTGGGACTGGGATCGGTCCTTGGCAGATAAGGACGCACCACTCCCCTGCTTTGCATGCACATAGCAGGCAGGTTTCCAGGGAAAACCCCATGAAAGTAAAACTGCTTTAGCAGCATAGCGCCAGCTGGTGTGCCAGGCACATAGGAGCTATCTCCTGCTCACCAGCAGCAGGATGAAGGCTCCCTAAGGACTTCACTCGATGGCTTGCTCCCCCAGCTCAGACTTCCCCTTTCCCATCCCTCCCTTCCCAGTCTCATCCACCCCTTCCTCTGCTGTTTTGCTTTTGGTCGCTCCCAGCCTTTTCCTACTTGTCTTGTCCTATCTGACCCCACTGTCTGTCCCCGTCTCTGTCCTGCTCAGCTCTTTTCTGGAATCATGGTTGCTCTTTTCCCTGCTTCTGTTCCACTCGCCCACACAGAGACACTGAGTGCTGTCTTCTCTGTGCCTTGGCTCTCCCTGCCTTGGGGCAATCCAGCTCATCTCTGCCCCACCTAATGAGGCTGCTGACTTTTATCCCTTGGACCCACTAATAAGACAACCAGTGTTCCCACCATACCCTGATATGCATGTGGGAGAGCCCTTGGGGGGACACATGTGGCACCATGCCAGAGTGGGGTTTGGGGTGGATCAGTCACAGTCTGCTGGTTCTGTCCGTGATGGGTCAAGAACAGGGGTAGTGGAGCAGAACCAGAGCAGCAACATCCAGCTGCCGAGACACAGGCCTGGCAAGGTGGAGCAGCCACTCAGCAGGAAGCACCGCAGCTGACTCCACAACCAGCGAGACCTGATGTGGCAGCCAGGCCAACAGCACCATAGGAGCTTTGGGAATGTGTCACCTCATAGGGGCAAGGAGTGGAAGTGGGGAAACTGAGGCACAAGACCACCATGACCTGCTACCACCACTGCCTGGCTCCCACCAGCCCAGAGCTACCTCTTCCCTGTTTTTTGGGGTGAGGGGTCTCAGCCACAGGAGAGTGCTGGGTGCAGGAATGGGTGCTACAGCCACCTGTGGCTTAATCCTGCACCCACAAGGGAGGTGGCAGGCAGGGCAGGCAGGCGGCCCTGCAGTCCCTGGCCAGTGCTGAACCATGCCCCGCTCCCACAGGAGTGCCCCGAGGATGGCCGTGCCAGCATCTACCGCTCTGTCATCATCAACACCTCCAAGGAGATGATGTGCTTCAGCGACTTCCCCATCCCTGAGGACTTCCCCAACTACATGCATAACTCCAAGATCATGGAGTACTTCCGCATGTACGCCAAGCACTTTGACCTGCTCCGCCACATCCGCTTCAGGGTGAGAGCTAGGGGTCCGAGCGGGCAGTGGCAGCGGGAACGGGGGGCACGGGGTGCCTGACACCGCTCCCCCTGCATCCAGACCAGTGTGTGCCGCGTGTCCAAGCGCCCCGACTTTGCCAGCAGCGGGCAGTGGGAGGTGGTGACGGAGCATGAGGGGAAGCAGGAAGCAGCCGTCTTCGACGCTGTGCTGGTGTGCAGTGGGCACCACACCGACGCACATCTCCCGCTCAGTTCCTTCCCAGGTACTGCCTGTGGGCTGCTCACCTGCACCCTGACATCCCTAAATGCCTTTGCAGTTTAACACACCAGGTGGGAATGCATGAGTATCCAAAGGACCCTGCTGGCAGATGTCATTGCTGCCAGCGTGCCTCTCCTACCTGAGACAGGCTGGAGCACCTGCTGGGCTCTCCAGCTCCTCACCAAGGCTGGAGGGCTTGGCACTGGTGGTGGTCTTCTCCCCCAGGTGCCAGGGGAAAATGCCTGCAGAGCTTTCAGCTGTGGAGACCCTCTTTGGCTGGGAAACAGGCTGGAGCGCACTGTCACCAGGGTCTGGTGAGACGGCACAGACCCTGGTTGTTCCTCTACCGGCAATGCATGGCACCAAACAGGACCTGTGGTAGAATTTTGGGATGGAAGCATGGAATTCTCCGGTTCAAGCCCTGCTCCAAGCCAGGCCAGTCCCAAAGCCAGAGCAGGATGCTTAGGGCGACGCTGAGAATCTTCCATGCTTAGAGATGCTGCCACCTCTCTGGGCACCACCCCAGGGCTGCATAACTTCTGTTCCTAGCTTGTTCCCAAAACACACCACCAGTCTGACAGGGGGCAGCCACCCTCTTGCCTCATATTGCAGCGCAGCATGGCTTCCCTCTCTCTTGCAGGGCTGGAAAAGTTTGAGGGATGGTACCTGCACAGCCGGGATTACAAGAGCCCTCAGTCCTTTTTGGGAAAGCGGGTGGTCGTGGTTGGCATCGGGAATTCAGGCATCGATATCGCAGTGGAGCTGAGCCACGCAGCCGAGCAGGTGTGCTGGGACAGTCCATAGGGATGGGATCCCAGACGGCACCAATCATCCCCCACCATCCTCTGTGGGTTCCCCTCCCTCCAGCACCTGGCCACAAGCGCCCCATCCCCTCTCTATGGGGGTGGCTATTGTGGTCCCAGCAGCTGTGCTGGCTTCCCTGTCCCTGGAGCATAGCAGGGGCCCAGCCCAGTCTGAGGATGCTGCCGTGCTGCCACCTCTCTTCACCTTCCTCCCAGGTTTTCCTCAGCACCAAGCGTGGGTCCTGGGTGCTGCACCGGGTGGCGGACAGCGGGTACCCCTTTGACTTCAGCTACATTAACCGATTCACGCAGCTCCTCCAGAACCTGCTGCCTCCAAATGTCATCAGTTTTTTCCTGGAGAGGAAGCTGAACGCCCGCTTTGACCACACACTCTATGGCCTAAAGCCCAAGCACCGGTGAGTGCCCCAGCAGCACCCCAGGTACCTGCTCCAGCGATGCCCATTCCCCTGCCAGGGCCTGAACAAGGTCTGTCTGTGCCTTCCAGGATCCTTGACCAGCACCCGACCATCAACGATGACCTGCCCAACCGCATCATTTCGGGCAGAGTGCAGGTGAAGCCGAACATCCAGGAGTTCACGGAGACATCTGTCATCTTTGAGGACGGCACCAGGGAAGACGTCGATGCCGTGGTCTTTGCCACGGGATACAGCTTCTCCTTCCCATTCCTCGAGGGCTTCAAGGTGGTGGAGAACCAGATTCCCCTCTACAAATTTGTGTTCCCCCCTGACCTGGAGAAGCCAACGCTGGCTTTCATTGGCTTCATTCAGCCCCTGGGTGCCATCATGCCCATCTCTGAGCTCCAGAGTCGCTGGGCCACCCACATCTTCAAGGGTAAGTTAGGCAGTTTGGGGGTTGCAGCTGGGCTTCCCCAGCCACATCAAGACTGAGTTGTTGCTGGTAGCATTCCCTCATACACTGCCTCCCCACACCCACCTTTTTATCCTCCTTTTGCTCCTTCATGAGGACAAAACCCTGCTTTGCATTTTTCTATGACTCTTGCACTGTTCTCTTGTGGAGGCCACTAACTTGTCCTCTTGCCTGCAACCACAGTCTCCCTTTCCCTTCATGCTGTTACTTTCTTTGCCCATGTCTCCCACTTTACTCCTGACGTGGTGGTATGTCCCAAAAGCCCCACGTGCAAACAGAGGCCAGGCTGGGCTGCAGAGCCATCCAGACCACGGCAGGAGCATAGCCCACACTCCAGCACCCGTCTCCTTTTGCCCAGGGCTGCAGGGCCTGCCGCCGCCCGCCGACATGCTGGGGGAAATCACACAAACCAAGGAGAGAATGGCTGAGCGGTAAGGCCCCTGCGCAGCACCGCGCTGCCACCCTTACCCCCGCGACCCCGTGTCAAACCCGCCTGCCCTCCCTCCCTGCCCACAGGTACGTGAAGAGCCAGCGGCACACTATCCAGGTGGATTACATCCCTTACATGGACGAGCTCGCCTGCCAGCTGGGGGTCAAGCCCAACCTGCTCACCCTGTTCCTCACGGACCCCAAGCTGGCAATGGAGGTGGCCTTCGGTCCCTGCACACCATACCAGTACCGGCTGCGGGGCCCGGGCGCTTGGGCGGGTGCCAGGGCCGCCATCCTCACCCAGCGGCAGCGCGTGGTCAGGGGCCTGCAGTCCCGCGCCAGCGCCCGGCCTGCCCGCTCCAGCGCCGCACCTCACGCCCTCACGGTGCTCTTCAGCATCGGCATGATTGTGGCCACCCTCGTCTACGTCTCGCTCTCTCCTTAGCGTAAAGTGGAGGAGACAGCGGGTCCTAACAGCAATCTTCCCCTTTTCCCTTGGGCTTGTGTCTGTTGTCTCTCGCTAGGTGTGCCGGAGCACGGAGGGAGTCGTTCCTTGAAGGTGCAGCCCGGTCTGTTGCGCCTTCCCGCTGTGGTACCATCAAGCCTGGTCACGGGCTGCTCTGAGGACAGCGATCTCTCCTCTAACTCCTGGCCCGGCAGCCCCACGAGCTCTATCTATGGGTCAGGTCACAGAGGTGGTGGGAAACTGGGAACGGGCCCCAGCGGGCCACCTCGGGAAACGGCAATAAAGCTTGTCCCTGTGCCGCGGGGACCAGGGACCACAGTGCCTCGCTGCGTCAGTCTGTGGGGTCCATCCTGAGGGTCCGTCCTGCCCACGGGCAGCACCTTGGCCGCCGGCACCGCACAGCCCCCTGGGCCGCGCGTGGCCCCAGCCCTGCCCGCCACAGACATGGCCGCCGGCGGCTGAGTGGCGCGGCGCCCGCGCCATCGGCAGCAGAGGCCGAGCCGCCCGCAGCAAACA
>VYZT01052924.1:100431-138911 GCA_013400735.1 Pomatostomus ruficeps
GTGTCGCGGGTGGGTGGGTGTGAGGGTGGCGGCTCCCCGGGCGCCGCTGCGGGAGGCGGCGGGTGAGGCGTGGCTGCGCGTCCCCGCGGTGTAGCGGTGTCCCGGACCCCGCGGCGGTGCAGACCCCGTCTGGCAGCTCTCGGGAGGGCCCGGCCCCTGCCGGTGTGTCCCGCTCCTCCCCCGGGTCACGGCAGATCCGCGGGTGCCCGTGGACCGAGCCCGCCGTTACAGCCCCGCCACCTCCCCCGCCGAGCAGAGCCCGAGCCCCAGCCCTGCCTGCTCGGAGGGAGATTTTCCGCCCCCGGTTTCCCAGCTCATCCCCTTAACCTTACGGCGACCTCAGGGCTCAGCTCTGGTTCCCGTCTCCGAAAGAGGGAGAGCCCGGGTGGATCGGGCTTCCCCGGGCCACGCCAGCCCCAGGCGGTGTCAGCCCGGCGGGACGCTGGACCCCAGCCCGCCCGCAAAACCCCCCTGGGAATGCCTGCCAGTGCTCCCCAGTGCTGTTGGACAGAGACCGCATCCCTCCCGCAAAACCCCCCTGGGAATGCCTGCCAGTGCTCCCCAGTGCTGCTGGACAGAGACCCCATCCCTCCTGCAAAACCCCCCTGGGAATGCCTGACGGTGCTTCCCAGCGCGGGCAGTGGCCGGGTGGGAGAGGCAGCAAGCGTGGCACATCCCCGGGAGAATTAGTATAATTCACGTGTCATTTTCGAAGTGGGGCTGGCTGGAACCGAAGGGCCCTGGTGCCGGGGCAGGCAGGCACCCACCTTGCTGCGGGCTGCGGCTGGCAGGGGCTTGCTGCCAGACTGGGAGTGGATGTGCTGAGATGCCATGGAGGTTTGCTGGGGCTCTGGTGTGGGCAGCATTTCCATCCATGACTTGGACATACATGTGTCACACCATCATCTGTGCTACAAGGGCTGGTCTGGATGCTGGAGGGTTTGAGCTGTAGAAGTCAATTCAGCAAAGCCAGGTACTGCAGGCTGTGCACAAAGTCCTGGCACAGGCCAGGTGCCTGTGTGTCTGATGCAGGGGATTCAGATGGCACACGCCAGCCAGGAGCCACCGCTTGGGATAAACCTCAGGAAGTGTTTGGAGAGTGTCACCTGTAAGGGACAGAGGGACTGGATTCCTTTTAGAGTAGAGAAAGGGAAGCTTCACATCTGTTAGCACCTGCACATGTCTCTCAGGTCTGTCCTGCTACAAAGGATGTTCAGCCTTTCCTACCCTTCTCCCTGTAGATGAGAAGTAAGGGAGCCTTAGTGGAGATACTGGGGAGGAAACTCCTCAACAGCAGGTCTGGTGGTACAGGGACAGTTTTTGTGAGGAACTGTCTGAGCCTCCTCGGAGCAGAGGGAGAAGATGTCTGAGCAAGAGGTGCAGCTCATCTGACCTGGATCTTCAGGTATACTTGATCTGCATTGAGAGGGGTGGGGTATGCATTAGCTGCCCACTTGAGCTGCCTTTTAGCCCTCAGGATTTAAGAAATACCGTAGTAATTGCTCCATAATGTTCTAAAGCCTGGCTTTGGCTAGCAGCCTTGCTTGGCACCCGTGGTATAACTTGATCTTTTAAACAAACCTCCAAATGTCACGAGCACATGAAGCAAGGCTGGCTGTCCCCTTGCTTGCCCTGCAGAGCCCACAGTAAGCTGAAAGCTGCGAAATAAGCCTGGAAGTGGGCAAGAACCCCAATCCCTCTTGGCTCCTGGAAAGAGGGTAAGGCCTGAAGAGTCTCGTGTGACTTGCAGTGGCTTTGTTGTTTGTCCTGAGAGGTGTGTAGTTTTTCGTGGCTTGGTCAGTTCTCCTGTTTTTCTTTCTCTGAGCTGGGTGAGACTGGGGATGGTGGCGCATCTCCAGCTGCAGAGGGATGCTGAGGTGGCCAGGGCTGTCCTTCCCTCACGGTGTGCCTGCAGACAGCCAGGCAGACATGGGCTAGGTCACAACAAATGGTCCTCCTCGCTGTGCTGTGCTACAGCTGACACGGTGACTTGCCTGGTGACTCATAAATGAATGCTGCTGAGAGCTGAGCTTTTTGCAGACACCACAGCATTAGCCCTGCTCCTTGGACAAGCTCCAGCTTGGGCGATTCCACTCGGACACTTTAAATGCTCCCTGTCACCTTTGCAGGCACAAGGCTCTGCTCTTCTGCCTGTGAGCTCTTGGAGACTTGTTGGGGACTGTAAAACAGCTGCTACTTTCACTCCCTGGCTGTTTTCTTGCTGGATGTGGGGGGTTGTCTGTGGAGCCTGACTGCAGGACTGTGAAAGAGGCTCTGTTAACGCCAGACAGTTGATTTGCCAATAAAGGTTGGCTTTATTTTTCCCATCAGCTCTACTCTGCTGCCTGCCAAAGGCTTATGTGGGACGCAGGTGAACTGGTGTTGGTTTTGGGAGTCTAACAATTACCAGCTTAAGTAGAGTGATGGTTCTTAAGGATATGGCTATAATTAGGTCAAGCTCTCTTGTTTGTTGAATTCCCATTCAGCTCCCAAACTTGGTAGTGGAAAGGAACTTGGGGCCTCTTTTAGGACAGCTGTTTGTCTCCACTGGCGAAGAACACTGGGAGAGGGCTCCTTTGCTCCTCTCCTTGCTGCCAGAGCCTGTGGGCAAAGCCCAGAGTGTTGTTCTCTCTCCCTCCCAGGGGCTGCTGAGCTGTCATGGGGAACACCACCAGTGAACGGGTGTCAGGGGAGCGCCATGGCTCCAAGTCCCACCGCTCAGACGGCTCCAGTGCCTCCCACCCCACCAAGGAGCACCCACACAAGATCATGGTGGGCAGCACCGACGATCCCAGCGTTTTCAGCTCCCATGACTCCAAGGTAGGGACTGGCTGCTCCCTTCCCTGCCTGCCCTCTGGAACTTTGGCTCAGTGGGTGTGTGGGACTGTGTTCCCAGCCATGCGAGGGGTTTCTGGGTAGCTGGGAGGCTGGAAGGGCTCTGTAGTGCTCCCGTCTGGGATGTGCAGGTGGACTGGTAGAGGCCAGGGGGAAGTGAATGTGTTCACAGTTGTCTCTGTGTCTCAGTCAGGCTCTGGTTTTCCTTGCAGATTCCTGGAGACAAGGAGTTTGTGTCATGGCAGCCAGATCTGGAGGAGTCTGTGAAACCATCCCAACAGGCTCGTCCAACTGTCATACGCTGGGCCGATGGAGGCAAAGAGGTCTTCATCTCCGGATCCTTCAACAACTGGAGCACCAAGATCCCACTCATCAAGAGGTACCCAGTCCCTCAAGTCACTTACTCTATGTTCTCCACTGCTCCAGTGCAGAGAATGTTTTCCTTTGCTCACTTGGCTTTTCTCTATTCACCCAAGCTGTGGGTCTGAGGCAAATAAACAGTCAGCCCCTTCCCAGAGTGGTGCTGCAGGGACAGTGGGAAGTTGTGAAACAGGGACAGGACAGGGTGAGCCACTTTGCTTGCCCAGCTGGATGTCACGCAGCATCCAGTCCTGGCAGCAGAGCCCTGCCCAGGTATGCAGCAGTCCTCTGGAAGCTGTCAGCTCTTCCCTTGGCTGCAGCATTACCCCATGCCTAGTTGTATTGCTGCCAGTGGGGGTTAGTTGTTTGTCCCTCACATATCTTCCTGCCCTAATGATGTTCTCACTGTTGTGAAACACATCTGTGACTTACATGAAAGCTCGTGTAGGACTCTGGGCATAATCCTAGCAATTCACCTGGAATGAGTTTATCTCAATTGCAGGCTTAACAAACAGAGCTGTCCCACTTGCTCCTGTCCTGCTGTGCCAGCACAGGGCAGGAGCTTTGCCCACACGTTCTTCCCAGCCTGTCTTGCACAGGGTGTCTGTCACATCCACTTTTCTCTGGGCATAGAGGGCTGGGCTGCCACGTGCAGCCGGGCCGCCAGGGGTTCAAGCCATGCTGGTGCTTGGAATGCTCATGCCTGTTGTGGCCATGCCTTGGGTCACTGATGGTAAGCAAGCCTAACCCTGCATGAAGGTTATGGGGTAGAGGGGCTGGGCGGTGCTGGTTCCTGGGGCCCCATGGAAGAGCAGCATTCGGAGCATCAACAGGGTGATGCTGTTGCACATCTGTTCTCTCTGCACAGCCACAACGACTTTGTTGCTATCCTGGACCTTCCAGAAGGAGAGCACCAGTACAAATTTTTTGTGGATGGCCAGTGGGTCCATGATCCATCTGAGGTAATGCTCAAAGCTTTATCCGTGTGGAGCTTGTCTTCTTCAGGGAACTAGACAGGATGTAACTGCAGCAGAGGGGGAACGGGAAGAGCGGAGACTGTCTGCTGAAACAAAAGGCACATCTCCATGCCCTGAGTCATTTCAGAGGCTGGTTCCTCTGGACTTAGTCATGCTTTATAGGGAAGCATTGGGAAAGGGCAGGGAAATGCCAGAAGGCCCTCAAGTCCCTCTGAGAATTGGCGACATGGGAAGATGGGTCCTGAGGTCAGCACTCACAAGTTCTCCTCCAAACTGAGTTATGAGGTAGCAGCATGGGAATGACAACACACTATGGGCATGTAGCAGGATGGAGGATGGAAACAGGAGGTGATGTAGAAGCCTGGGATAAAGGAAAATCCTCCCAGGGTAAACAACAGAGATCTACAAGTGCAGGGCAGAGAAGGACACAGGCCACCTGTGCCCTGAGGTAGTGTTGCAGCAGAGACAGCTTGGGCTGGGAGGATCTAGGAAGCGTTGAATGTGCTTCAGTTGAAGGTGAACCTAGGAAGATTCTCACCCCAGTTCTTTCCAGCCTGTGGTTACCAGTCAGATGGGGACGATAAACAACCTCATCCACGTCAAGAAGTCTGACTTCGAGGTGTTTGATGCACTGAAGGTGGATTCCCTGGAGAGCTCAGAAACCTCAGGTCGGGGTGAGTTTTGTGGTGTTACAGCTTTGCATGTGCTATTTTCCACCTCCTTTGCTCTGAGACTCGCTGCTCTGGGGTGTACAGACCCCCAGGCAGCGGTGTGGAACTGCACTGCGGATGA
The DNA here is from genome assembly GCA_013400735.1 of Pomatostomus ruficeps. Taxonomy (NCBI): domain Eukaryota; kingdom Metazoa; phylum Chordata; class Aves; order Passeriformes; family Timaliidae; genus Pomatostomus; species Pomatostomus ruficeps. The sequence goes on from VYZT01052924.1 coordinate 105,396, forward strand.
GTAGTGTTGGGCAGTGTGTCCTCCCCAGCCCACAGCTGAGGCCTCGCCCCTGTGGAGGGGCTGTGTTGGTGTAACTCGTTCTGTGCTAGCACCATCCCAGAGCAGAGCTGCTGCCTGTGCGTGGCTGAGGGAGCCATTTTGGACTGGGAAATTCCAGGAACATCAGCCCTTTCTGTCTGATCAACTGTAAGTCATCTGATCCAGGGTACAAGCTAGGTGATAGCAGGATCCAGTTTATTTTCAGCAGCTACTCTTGGTTTTCATGCCAAGGTAATTTGTACCAGTCCTAGCACATTGCAGACCTCCCTGTCTGCTTGTGTTACAGCAGCAGGTTAGGTTACCATGCAGGTGGTGCTGGCTCAGTGTGAAATGCTGGCAGGAAGCTCAGTCGTGTGTCTGTCCTTGTGTACACCCCATCTCAGATACAGCTCAGCTCCACATCCTTTCCCAGCCCGGGCAAGAGACACTGCTGGAGAGAAGCCAGCAAGCAGCAGCAGCTCAAGGAGGTGGAGCCCTTCTGGCTGTTCCAAAATATCCAGATCAGATGTAGCTGGGAGATGCTGCCAGTCTAGCATTCAGTGACCACCAGTTCCCGAGGTCCCTCCCAAGTGTGGAACAGTTGCTCGGTCTAGAGTTCCTGTTTGCCTTCCCTGGGCCTCCTCATCAGGCAGCACCAAGAGTGTGGGCAACCTGCTCCTTGTGCCCCTGCTGCTGAGGGCACAGCTCTGGAGCAAGCCAGCTGCTTCCTGCAGGGAGAGGGCCTGGTTGTGCCAAGAGCTGTGTGCTTGGGGGGTCTTGTGATGGGTAACACAGAGTGTTTGTGTTGTGTCAGTGCATGTACCAGCTTATGAGCCCTGCTTGGAATTGCCACAGGCTCACCTGGCTGCTTTTTCTGCTGGGAAGAGGCTGAGCTGTTGCTGTAGAATAGATACCTGTCCATGGCTTGTGGAGAATGTTTGTGCTTGAAAGACCTTCCTGAGTCCTTCTCAGCTTCTTAGGAGTTGCACTGTGCTCACCCATCCTGCTTCAGTCATTTCATGTCTCTTCCATTGTCTTCTCTCTAGATTTATCCAGCTCCCCACCAGGACCCTATGGCCAAGAGATGTACGTATACCGGCCCGAGGAGCGCTTCAAATCCCCACCCATCCTCCCGCCTCACCTCCTCCAGGTCATCCTCAACAAGGACACCAATATCTCGGTGTGTACCAGCATACTGCCCACAGAGAGAGCCACACTGGGGTCAGAAAGGGAGTCCTGTCTGCAGGGAGTCTGGTCTCCCCTTGGCTGGGGTCTGGCCCTTGGCATTTCCTAGGAAAAGCATCACTTTTCTCATTTACCACACTGGTCTCCTGGTACTTAGCAGAGCTCTGTTTCTGTTCAGAACAGCCGGAGACAGTGGCAGCATAGGCTGCCTGAGACAGCAGCTCCCTGTGCTGGCAGGGGCTGGGGGATCAGGGCTCTGCTGTTCCCCTGTGACACTCCTCTCCTCCTAGTGTGACCCAGCACTGCTGCCTGAGCCCAACCATGTCATGCTCAATCACCTCTACGCGCTCTCCATCAAGGTAAGCACAGGTTCCGTGAGGCTGGTGGGTGAGGGAATGGGAGCTGTCCTGACTCCCAGGAGCCTGCAGCGCCTGCAGGGAGTGGAACCTGGTCAGCCGCGGGGTGGAGATGGGACCTGGCTGCCTGGTGAAGTGTGGCAGGAGCAGGGGTGGTGGGTGTGGCTTCCTGACAATTCCCTTCAGCTGCCGCCCTGCATCGTGGTGGAGCTAAGCATGTATTGGACCCTGCCCTTACTCTGCCCTCCTGCCCTGTCATGTGTGTTGGGCTGGCTGTGGGACTGGGGACAGCAGGGACAGACCGGGGCAGCTCCCTGAGCCCCGGGGGTGCCCCAGCCCCACACGCTGACAGCTGTGCCTCTCGCAGGACGGCGTCATGGTGCTCAGTGCCACGCACCGCTACAAGAAGAAGTACGTCACCACGCTGCTGTACAAGCCCATCTGAGCTGGGGCCTCACACGCTCCCCACGCAGGACACAAAACGCTGCTTTGTCTGCACACACTGGGCCACGGGACTGTGTGACAACTGGCCACTGGCTCCAGCCTCAAACCTGTCAGGGACACAGGCCCTAGCAACAAGCTCAGGGCTACTGGGGCCTGTGACACTGTCCCATCCTACTGGCGTGGTTTAGCCCTTGATTTCCGCCCACCTGCAGCTTCCCTTGGCTTCTGTGAGTCTCTGGGACCACTTTGCTGCTCACCAGAATAACCTCTCCTCACGCCCAACACAGAAAGGGCTTCACCCTGCCTGTCTTCTCCAGCCTGTGAGGGCCTCAAGGTGGTCCCGGCACTGCACCCAGTCCAGGCTTCAGGAACATATCCTGTTCTTCTGAAGGGTGTACTGCTGTCCTGGTGATGAGTCTCCAAGGCCACCTTGTTTGCTTGGAGCTCTGTGACACTCCAGCCTGGCTACCTGCCCCCTGTCCCCCGGCTTTGAGGAGGGCTCTGCAGCCCCAGCCCTCTGCCAGGTTCAGCGTCGAGCCAGCATGATGGATGGTACAGCTGGACACAGCTACTCTTACCTGCTGCTGTGAGAGCACTGTCAAGAACTTCAACGCCCTGTCCCCAACATCGGGTGCTTCTGTGGGACAGGGCTGACTTTGTCACAGCCAGAGGGGCACTGGCACATGCCCACACTGGAGGGGCCTGGGAAGAGCAGAGCTGGACAGGCACTCCAGGACCCCAGCTGCACCACCTGCTGCCGCAGCAGTGCCATGGGACAGGGGATTCTCTATTTATTACAGTATTTATTGTTCTCAGTGCTGCTTGCCTGGTGTTGCAGAGGGGCTCTAGCATAGCGAGAAGAGGAAAGGGAGTGCCCGGTGTGGCACCGAGCTGCCCTTGGGTTGTTAGGATGGGGCACAGAGCCACCCCCCGGGGACAGCCAGTGCCTTTGGCACCCTGTGCCTGCAGGTAGTTTGGGGAGGGGGAGCATGGCTGCAGAGACAGGCATGCGAGAAACACCACAACCCAAAGGAAACCTTTATTGGGGATTCTTCAGCCACTGAACAGAATATGGCATTTCTTACATCTTCCTCCTGCACTGGGACCCCAACATGTTTGGGAGTCCCCAGAACGCAGTTCCAATACCTCTGTCTATATACATATACATACATCCACAAGCAGGGACAGGGACGCATCAGGGTTATAGAGGGGACCAGGTCCCAGGGCAAGGGGTGCTCAGCGTAGAGGGCTGTGTCACCCCACTCTGAGCACTGAGAGTGGAAGGGAATGAGTGCTGAAGCATGGGGCAGACAAAGCCCAAGCTAGCAGCTGCTGCTGCCATGCCAAGCAAAGGCTGGTGGAGGGCATGCAACCACCACAGCAGCCCAAACCCACTAACTGTGTAGCACTGGACACCCCAGACTCCTTTCCACCCCAGCCCTCAGAGTAGCAGGGACAGGGTCTGCTCCAGCCCTCTGGCATGACATGGCTCAGCAGCCAGTGGGCTGTTCCATGCTGGGCCATTGCTCCTTGCCCTGTGTGGGGCTCATGCAACAGGCAGGGCCTGCTGAGCCTTCACCTGGCAAGAGAGAACACATGGCAATAAGGGAGAGCACTACTGTGCCCTGGGGATATGGACGTGCTGGCTGAGGACAGACAAGGAAAATGTGTCCCTGTGTCCCCCACATGCTTCACCCAGCTGGCCCTCAGCACTCCACAACAGCCACCACAGGGTGTGTGCCATCTGTGTCCATCCCCAGGGCATCAGGACAGGGACACCCACCCCTATCCCACACTGGCTGTCAGGGCAAGCTCACCTCCAGGTTTGTCCTGGCCTTGCGCAGTACATTGTGGGTCCTGGTCACTGCAGGGGAGAGAGATGGGGTCAGTGAGGTCCCTGTGCTGCAGAACCACATCAGGCACATGGGGACCAGGCCAGCTTGGCTGTGCACCCAGACCACGTACAGTGGCTGACAATGAACTGCTCCATGCTGTCCTTGAGCTGGGCTGTGCTGCGCAGCCGCTTGGCTGTGCTCTGCAGAGCATCCTCCCTCTCAGAGAGCCGGGCCCGCAGTGCTGCAATCTCGCCCTGGAGCACCTGTTCCTGGGAGGAGAGGAGTGTGATGAGCAGTAAGCACCTGGACCCAGTGCCCTGCCAGCCCCCAGCCCCTGCTCACCTTGCCCTGGTGTTGGGCAGGGCTCATGGGCAGCACAGTGCTCCAGAAGGCAGTGAGGAGAGACACACACTCCTCCAGGATGCCGTGCAGGGTGCTGGCACTGCCCCACAGGTGCCCCTGCCCTGTGCCTGTCCGTCCCAGGGCCTGTGAGAGAAGGGTGCGGGAGCAGGTGCTGCTGGGGCACCCCCATCCCGCTGCACCCGGGGACACACTATGCTCAGCCCAGTGCGGCAGGGCAGTGCTGGCAGCATTCCCTGGGCTGGAGGCTCCCTGCCTCCTGCCAGCCCTGCAGGCCTCAGGAGCCACGTTATGCACAGTGCACAGAGGGTCTGGCCCCCAGCTGCTGCCGGCCGTGTCCTGCCCATGCCTTACCTCCTTTCCTGGGAGCGGGCAGTTGGGCAGCCCAAGTGCCGGGCATGTGAGACACATCAGCTCCCGGGCCAAGGCTTTCCCCTCCACAATGTGCTGCTCCAGAGCTCGGTACGTGTCCAGGCGGCCAACAACGTGAGCCCCCATCAGTCCCTCGCTCTTCCTCACCAGCACTTCTGCCCCACATGGCTCTGTGTAACAAGCAGAGCTAGGTGAGGACCACTGCCTGCTCCCCTCATGACCCACCCTATCCCATCCCAGGCACTTGACTCTGCCCTGAGCGCGCCAGTCTTGCTCAGCAAGGGTGCTGCCATGAGTTTGTCAGGTCTCAGTAGCCCCCGAGGCCTGCATGCAGGCAGGCTCTGGTACCCACCGTCCATCCGTTGGACCACTGACGTGCCAGAGGCCATTGGGGAGACAAGAGGAGCTGCTGAGTTAGTGCCAACATCCCGCACTGGAGGAGATGGGAAGCAGCCTGAAACAAGAAACATCTGAGCCCCTGTAGATAGACATGGCTCTGTGCTTGGGGCTGCTGGGGTCCTGCCCCCCCTCACTGCCTGCCAGCAGGGCCACTGTGTGCCACCTGCTGCCACAGGAGAAGTGTTTGGGACCACCTAAGGGTTGCAGAGGGGCCAGGCACCCCAAGAGCAGGGGCTAGGCAGGGATGCTGTGCATGGGTCTCATACCTGCTCGTGTCTCAGCAGAAGGTCCAGGGAGGCTCTCATAGATGTGCAGCTCTGCACGCAGGGTCTGCAGGAGCAGGCGCTGCTCCTCGCTCTGCTGCTGCAGGAGTGTCACAGAGTGCTGCAGCCTGCAGAGGTGATGTGTGGGTCCGGTGCTAGCTATACCACCCAGTCCTATGTCCCCAAGGCCTCAATGCCCCAAACCTTACCTGTTGTTGTCCTCCTGCAGAGAGCGCCGCTCATCCCGGAGCTGCCGGACACTCTCTTGGCACTCGGTGAGCTCCTCTGCCAGCCTGCGCTGCTTCCCACGCCTCTGGCCCAGCTCTGCCTCAGCCTCCCGTGCCCGGGAGCAGGCAGCCAGGAGCTTCTCCTGCACCCGCGCCAGCTCTGGGGACAGAGAGCGTGGAGGTGTCACCACCACCCCACTCAGCCAGTGTGCTCTGGGACTCAGACTCAGGATGCTGGCCCAGCCCTACCTTGGGAGAGGTGGTCACATTGGAGCCGCAGGGTCCGGTTCTCCTCTTGCAGAGCCTGGTTCTCCCTGCTCAGCTGCAGCCCCAGCTCCGGTGTGTGGGCATAGATATCACTGGGCAATCCTGTAGAGGGGACGAGCGCTGAGTGTCTCACCCCAATGCACAATGGGGTGAGCGTAGGGGTGTGCAAAGGCCTGGCCCCCCGGCAGCCCCAGCCCCACGCAGTTCCGTACCGCTAGCCTTGCCGGTGGAGGCCAGGCGGCGCTCCAGCTGCTCCCGGAGCCGGTCGTTGGTGCAGATGGACTCCTCCAGGCGCTGGCGCAGGTTGCGGATCTCCACCAAGTGTTCCTCCAGCAGGTCTGCCCCTGCCACAGCCAGGAACACAGCTCAGGGCGGGAAAGGCTGTGCTGCCTGCCTCTTGCCATCCCCAGAGCAAAGCCCTGTCCCACAGGTGTTGTGATGCCGGATCTCCTCCCAGTTCCCCCAGGTGCAGGTGGGACGCCCCTGTGTTCTCCAGTATGGACCCTACCTGTTAGCTTCTGGCTGGAGGGGTACCCCAGGGCCCCATAGAGCCGCTGGCTGGGCGGGGGCATGTCCCAGAGGGCGTGGGTGTCGGTGGCCCTGGGGAACTCAGTCAGGCCCTGCAGTGCGCCATGTCGGCAGAATGATGCTGGGGCTTTGCTGCCCTCTCCAAAGGGGTCCAGTGGGACTGTGGGCTTTGCTGGTGCCATGGGCAGTGTCACACCTGCACACACAGGACAAAGTGGGGAGGAGGAGAAGGACAATGAGCAGGGAGGAAGAACGGGGCAATACACTCCATCTGCTCTTTCCCCCCTTTTTGCTCTGTGCAACAGTGCAACCCAGTGTCCCCCCATCACTGACCTCCTGTCCCAATCAAACCTATTCCTCCTGAAGAGCAAAGGCTCTTCCAGGACTTAATGATTATGTGAGACAAGGTGAAGGGTCTCAGCCTCACTCCTACACAACAATTTACCAAATCAGCCTTTTCCTAGAGGACCTGGGATATACCAGTGTCCACACCAAGGGCTAGCGCTGTCTCTGGATTGGGTCTATGCAGCCGATCAGGTCCTCTCTATGTGAGAGCCACATGTCCCTACTGTGCCCCAGCCAGAGCAGTGGGACACAACCTCAAAGCCACAGCCTCGAGAAGAAGAAGATCAAGGGCAGGACATGCAGGTCAAAGAGGGTGGGGGGTGATACATCACAGCACAGCATGCAAGGCAGGCAGGACCAAATATAAGCCAAGAGGCAATGTGCTCACTTTCTCCCAGTTGCCTTCGGAGCACCTGCAGTTCCTGCTGTGCCTCAGCCAGGGAGCAGACAGAATTCCCGCAGCAGCCCAGGCGAGGCGGGGCCGCGGGAGGAAGGGGCCCGGCAGGCAGGAAGGGAGACAGCCCGGGGGCCAGGGCAGGCAGGGGGGCACTAACAGGTTTGGATAAGGAGTCAAAGTGAAGGCCTAGAGACAGGAGAGAGATGGAGAGAGATTTTACAGTGGCTCTGGCTCAGCCTGGCAGAGAGCCCCCTCCTTCCTGGGGCACTGGGGACCCTGGCATACCCCAAGAAGCCAAGTCCCAGTGTCCAGAGGCACTACAGTTGTGGCCCCTGGTCATCATGTGGTACCTGAGTGTTGGGTGGGCTCCTCGTGGCACTGGCTGTACTCGCTGGCTGCATCCCCATCAGAGCAGGGCTCCAGCCCCTCGGAGGTGAAGGATGAGCTGCTGGCAGAGTGGGATGACTCCGAGGGTGGGCAGCTGCTACCTGGGGACTCAGCGCGCTCCTGCAGCTTCACCTCCAGGCTCTCAATCACCTTCTCCTTCTCCTGGAGCTCCCGGCTGAGCCTGCGGAGATGGCCCATCACCAGGTCTGACCTCCCTCCCACAGCCCTTTCCTACATGATGCCCCAATGCCATGTCCCACTTGTGATCGAAGGCTGCTCAGAGACATGGAGTGTCCATGGGGCTCCCCATCCCTGGAGCAGAGACAGCCCCAGGACATCCACCCAAAGCAGAGACCCCAAGGGCACTCTGGGCCTCCACCCCAAGAGCAGTGATAGACCTCAGGGTGTCCATGCCAAGCACATCCTACAAATCCTTCTGTGGGAACAGGTACCTCTGTGCCAGGAATTCGTGACTGGTTTTATCATCCCCATCTTGTTGATCTGAAAAACCAAGCCAGAGAAGAGCCAGTCAGTGTCTCCATGCCCCAGGATGCCTGGTTGCAGACAGAGCCACAGCAGGACAGGACAACCCAGTTCAAAGAGGATATCACATACAGCACATGATGTGAGTGCTCTTCACCCATCAAAGCATCCCTTTCTGACCCATTGCACACCCACGATATCCAGCACCACTGCCCCCCTAGAGGTACTTACTGGTGCCCAGTTTGTCGCTGAGCCTCTCAGCCAGCTGCCTGCCCTGGGCCAGCTGCTCCCGAAAGCCCTGGCCCAGGTAGTAGTCAATGTCAGTGCCACGAAGGAGGTCCTCAAAGGACTGCAGGGCATCCCGCAGGTGCTGGGCCAGGCTGCGACTCACCCCACGGCCCTCCCGCAGCATCTGTCGCAAGTGGGACAGCTCCCGAGCCTGTGCCTGGATCAATGAGTTGTATTTCCTAGGAGAGATGGGCAAGCAGAGAGTTCACGGGGCAGCCAGACTCCCTGAGAGCATAGCAGGGACAAGGTGCCGAGGAGGGAGTCTGTGCACCGTCCGCTGCTGGGACTCTACCCCTCCATAAAAACACCCCAGGAACCTGTCTTCAGGGAAACCATGCAACAAGGAGCCACCACCCTTGGGCAGCTCCTGGAAATCCCTGTATCTCCCCATCTGGTTCCAGTCCCCAGGGCCATACCCTGGCCAAGTGGCAGATTGCAGCTCCTTGGGCAAAGTGCCTCCATGCTTGGCTGCGGGCAGCTGTGCCTCGAGCAGGGCGACGCGGTGCACCAGGCTCTGCAGGTCACGGTGCGCCCATAGGGCGGGTGGGCAGAGCGTGCCATGGCCATCTGACTGCCAGCCCTCGTCTTCGTCCGTGAGGCTGTGGGCTGGGGATGCCAAGGCCTTGGGACCTGGCAGGGGCCGCTCAGCACCCGAGGTGTAGCCACTGGTGACAGAGATGGAGCGGGCACGGCGCTGTAGGCTCTGGATCACCTTGTTGGCATTGAGCAGCTGGGCCTTGAGGTCCTGGATGTGCTGGTGCAGGGCCCCCACATCCTCCAGACCCATGATTTTTTGGGCAGTTTTGCCTGCTCTGGAAATCCGCGGTTGGCACAAGGACCCCAGCTCCTCACCCAGGCTGGTCTCACTGAATACATCTGGCTCCTCACACTCTGCAGAGAGCACAGTGTGTCATTTCTCCATTCCAGGTGAGCAAGGCACAGGGATCCCTGGAACCCTAGCTCTCCTTACCAGGGCTGGTGGTCTCATCACGGTCAGCCTCGGTCTCGCTTCGCCCACAGGTCTCATAGCCCAGATCCTGGAAGTCCACCTGCACTTGCTTGCTGAGCTGCTGGGTCTGAGGTTCACCTGCTGGGCAGCCCCATCAGCTCAGGGCCCCCAGGCAGGATTCACCACCCCCGCCCCATGCACAGCACAGTGCACAGGGCATACCAGGCTCAGAACACACCCCTGCCCCACGCTGGGTTTTAACTCACGGAGCAGGACGTGGTACTTCTCCAGCTGCTCAGCTTGTGCCCGCACTGTGGCCTCCGAAGCAGCGAGCTTGTGCTGCAGTTCCTGGCACTGCTTTTGGCCCTGTGCCACCTGGGAGCACAGCTCTGCGCCCAGCCCTGGCCAGCCCCCGCCAGGAACCAAGCCCTCCACCTGCCAGAGGGAAGATGGGCTGTCAGCTCCGCGTTTCCACCCTCATCCCCATTGCTATCTTCATCCCCATCCTGCTCCCTGCGCACTTACATGGCTCCCGTGCCCTCCACCCGGGCTACCAGGGCAGGGTCTCTTGGGCATGTCATCCTGGGATCGAGTCTCCAGCGCTGGGCGTTTGGTGGGCACAGCTCCCCTCTCTGCCGGGAACCCCTGGCAATCCCCGCTGGCTCCGACAAGGCGGTCTCCAAGGGAACTGCGGCTCTTCCGCTGCAGCCTACGGGACTCAGGGGCCAGGGGGCTGCCCAGCCCAGGCTCCTCCTGCTCCCCGCTCTCCAGCAGCGACGTGGCTTCACCCATCCGCTCTTTCAGCTCCGCGTTTTCCAGGCACAGGCTCAGCATCGCCTTCCTGAGGACACAAGGCACAGTAAAGGACAGGCAGAGGCCGGGATGCAGGGTGCCCCCTCCAGCCACTGCCGCCCCTGGCTCCAGAGAGCCAGAGCTCTTGCCTGATATGGGAGACGGAGGAGAAGCCGGCTTCCTCCAGCTGCGCCTTCAGCTCCCGCAGCTCCTCCTCAGCCCGCAGCTCCCGTTCTGGCACGGTGGGTGCTGTGCTCCTTTCAGTGCCCCCATTTTCCTTGCGGGCCCGGGGGTTGCTCTAGAGGGACGAAGAGGGTGACAGGGACGTTTCCGAAGGAGCTGGGACGCAATTTGGCGGTGGCGCAATGCCCAGCTCCGCCACCCCTGTTCCCGGCGTCGCGCTGCCCTGACTCACCTGCTGGGTCGCCAAGCCACGGGCTGCCTCCTCCTTCATGCTGTCGGTGAAGTTGGTGCTGACATCATCGGTGTGTGTACCTGTGGCCTGACCTAGGGGACAGCACAGCACGACAAGGCGCTCAGAGCAGCGGCACTGGCAGCACTGTCTCTGTCCCCTCCTCCCTGGCGATACCCATGGTCACTGCAGGCAGTCTCAGGGCAGGTGTCTGCTCTCATACGCACCTGGTGCTGGGACACTCGCAGCTGGACTGAGGTTTCACCGCTGTCCCTGGGTCCGGCCACCCCTTCCCTGCATACTGGAGCCCCAGCCCAGCACACTGTGCTGGCCCATCACTGAGGAAGGGGACAGCCCCGGGGATGGGAACACAGCAAAGGCACCTGCCCCATCCACACCTTGTGCTTGCTGCCCTGACACACAGGCACATGCACCACCCACCCTGCAGCCATTTCACAAGCCACAGCCAGCAGCAGCAGCACAGGCTTGGTCAGGGAGCCTCGCTGGCACTGCCCCAAGCTGGCAGTATTGGGGTGCACACCCCACCATCACCTGCCCAGGCAGGGGCAGTTTGGGGGCAGCCACTCTGCCCAGAGTGCCAAAGCCCTGCTGTCAGGTGTGGCCTGGGGCTCCTTGCAAGCCCCGTGCTGGCTTTGCAGAAGTAAAGGGACACTTGTGCCCGACAGCGCATGGGGGGCTTGGGCTGAGCTGGGGTCATGCTTTTCTGCTTGCACACAGCTCTACTCCTGTCCCCTTGGAGCTAAACCCTGGTTGAGGTCTTGAACCCCTTGTCTGTGCTACTGGAAGATGGGTGTATCCCCAATCCCTCTTCTCCCCAGGGAGAGACACATTTAGACAGGGTCCAAGACTTAGGGCTTGCAGGGCCAGGTTCCACCTCTGCCTGTGCACCAAAGGAGAGGTAAGTGCTTTGCCTGTGGCCAAATCCATCACCATCAAATCTGGAGTTGGCCAGGCAAGGCAGAACACAGACCAGGGGAAATGCACAGAGAAATACTGTCAGGAGAGCTGCCAAGCATCACTGGTGAAGGGCAAGCCAGCAGGGAAGCATCTAGCTCTCGGGAAGAATAGCCAAGGACCAGCCAGGAACACGCCTTGTAGCAGGGCAGGCATTTGCACGGGGCACTGTGCTCAAAGATGGGGACACATTCAGGAGACCCACGTGTGACAAGCAACTGCAATAAGGCTGCAAAAATGTGGGGCACCTCACTGCTGAACCTAGGCAGACATCACCCTGCATAGGGGAGCCTGTCCACTGACGGAGCCGTGTCCCAGGGAGCAAGGACAGCCGTCATGGAGAAACGCTGTTCTGGGAGCAACACGCTCAGCGACAGGCAGGAAAGAAGCATCTCCTGTAGGTGGCACTCAGCACAGCCGAAGCACAGCCCTGTGAGCCCCGAGACACAACCTGCTGGTTGCTGAAGAAGTCAGGGCGGCAGCAGCACCTGTGGGGCCCTGAAGGGTGAGGGGATGCAGACCATCGGCCGCAGCCTCTGCTGAGGGACTGAGGGCCACATGGCTCTCCAGGTGGGTCATCACGGCTGAGGCACCACAGCAGGGTGACACACAGCCTGCACAACTGCTCTGGGAATGTGGGAGAACCAGCTCTTGTGCCAGGGCACAGCATCCCACTTCTCCCCGTTGCCCACATCTGTGCACTGCTCCCAGCGCTCCAGAGCAGAGGAGTAAAAGGGAGCGCAATTCTCAAGGAAAAAGGACCCCAAAACCAACTGAAAACAAGGGGCAGAACAGGAAGTTGGTGTTGAGGAGCAGAGATGTGTGCACATAGGACAGCTGAGCCCAGGCTGGTGGTCACTATGTGCTTGAACCCTCCATCACAGCAGGAACACATCAGGTTGCTCAGCTGTGTGTGCCACCAGCACAGGAGACAAGAGATATAACCACAGCACTACTTTTCCACAGATTCCTCTGGCTTTCAGCCCAGACTGAAGGCACAGAGAATTAGTTACATGCTTGCAAGTTGTACATGGCCCACAAGCACGAGACACCCAGGTACACTGGCTGCACCGCAGCCTTCACCCTGCTGGGAACAAGGGACTGAGAGCAAGGTCCTTGGGGAAGTTCAGAGAGGATGGAGCAACTTCTACAAAGAGCTACGAGACAGCACAAAGCACTGCACAGTTTGACAGAGGGTGATCTCAGGCAGGGAATGCTCAGAATGGTCATCCCGCAGGGAACAACCAGACAGGAATATCAGAGATAAGAGGAGGCCTCAAAGAACAGACCAGAAAAGTTGGGGCACCTGAGCCTAGGGTAACACTGCCCCTAAGGGGCACTTCACAGCAGTGACTCTAACAGAGGCAGGACAGATCTACAGCAAAACACAGACACAGGTGGAGAAGGGAGATGCCTGAGCACCAGCCAAGGCTTCTCTCAGGCCATGCCAATGAACCTGAGCTGGGTCCTGGACTCCATGGTACCCAAGAGACCAGGGGGCCAACTGAGCATCAGTGCCAGGATGGCAGAGGGAAGATGGAAAGGTAAGGACAGGGACACAAAGGCTTCTTCAAAGTGAGAAACAAAAGGATGAAGAGAAGATGGTGCTACACAGAGAAGTGAGAGGAAGGGAGTGAGATGAAGAACAAGAAAGGAAAAGCTAACAAGGTCCAGAGCTACCCAGCAGCTCCCAGCTGTGTCCCTTCAGGCCACAAGGGAACTGCTGCGGTCACAATGCATCTGAGTGCTGACCCAGAGGGGCAGTGCTGACCTGCTGTGTGCAAAGGGAGAGCTTTGCTGCCTCCCATCCCCCTGGGACACGGAGGAGAAGCCCTCAGTGCAGCACAAGGCACAGGACAGGCAGTGCCAGCTGAAGCAAGGAAACATGCAGCAGAGCAGTTAGAGGTCCAGGTGTGCAGCCCAGCACAATGGAGTTCTTCTGCTCCGCCTGCTCCTAGTTCATCCTCCCCAGCAAGCAGAAACAGATGCTCAGAGGTGCAAAATTTGCTCCTGCCATTTTGAGAAGCGATTGAGTACAAGACAGCAGATCCAGAGCCTGCTGTACATGGGAAGCCCTGGTCATTGGAAGGTTGTTGCTACTATTTTTCAGTTTTCACACCAGCTCCCACAGTCCCAGCGGAAGTGGAAGAGGGCCTGGAAAAAGTATGTGGTGGTGCTGAGGGGGACAGGCCCCAGCACCTCAGAAATAGGGTCCTGTCCATGGCCTAAGGGGCACGCAGAGCATGTAAGGGATATGTGCACATACGAGTGAGGCGACAGGCCCAGCCCAGACCCTGGGAGTAGGGACAGGTCTCAGTCCCCCCAAACCATCTGTCAAAAAGAGGAGGAAGCTCTCCCATGAAGGTACTCGCAGGTTAGGTTGAAACAACTTACAATTAGGAAAAAAAAACAACCAGTCAGAGTAATCATTAACACTGGAGTAGGATTTGGTTTAAGCATAAACTGAATTGCTGGTTCTGCACTCAAGTCTTGTGTAAAAGGCCCGGGCAAGTGTCATTAGGTCTTGAATTCTCCGTCTCTGGAACACACTTTTCCGTATACACTGTCTCCCTTTGGGCCAGCCACCATCAACCCAAGGGGTGGATGCCACTGGGTAAGAAAAATGGTGAGGGAATACAAAAACTCACACTCATGCACTTGGGAGATGATAGAAAACATCTGGTGTTTCCTTCAGAGATAGGGAATCTTTATTTGGCCCATGGTGGTAGGAAGAAAAGGGAGATAGAGGGGAGTAACTAAAATGGAATGATTTGAAGGTGCAAATACATCAGTGGCCACCAGGGTGGGTCAGACAGGAACATACACAAGACACAGGTGGATTGCACTGATCGCCGTTTCCAAAGCAGCTCAAAAATGAAACAAAAAAAAAAGCCCTGCACCAGTTCTATCGTACCATCACTAAGTACCAAAGCTCAGAGTCAGTGAGACAGGTTAGTGAACCGTTTCCGTGGCAGGCGGGCGAGCGCCAGTGCTCAGAAGGCATGCTGGGGTAGGACTCTCACACGCTCCTGTTCCCCACCTCCTATGGCGCCCTGGGTCTCCAGCCTGCTCAAACACTCCAGGCTTCTTCCAAGAGCTTCTTCCAGCTGTCCCCGGAGCTTGTGGACCCCTTCCAGCTCCACCTGCAGAGCGTGGTCTCTTGCAGCACTAAGCGGACACGTGGCACGGAAGGGAAGAGGGTTAGACAGGCTGCAGCCAGCGCACACCAAACCGGCCCCTCCATCAGGGACACTGATGCCAGGCACAGCCCTGGCTGCTCCCCGGGCAGCTCAGTGACCTCCTGCCTCACCTCAGACCTCCCAGAGCACAGCCACCCCCCAAAAAAGGCCCCAGCCCATGATAGGAGCCTGGGAGTTACAGCTGTTCTTCAGTACTTTCCCAAGCACTCCACTTATGTGCTCCCTTGCTATCAGGTAGCTCAAATATCCCAGAGGCTGCAGCCCTGTGAAGGGCAGGGGATTAATGCAGGGGACAGGCAACTGCCTGGATAAGCACCTAGAGAGATCCTTATCAACCCAACAGTTGGCTGGGAATTTGACAGCAGTCTCTGAAAGGTGGCCAAGTGTGGGTGGGAAATTGAGCTGGGAAGAGATAAGCCAAGGAACAGAGATGGAAATCCCATGAGTTTAGGGGAGCATTTAAAGCTCACCCCTGCAGCCTCTTCAAGAGAAAAAGGCAGACTAACACTTGGATTCTCAAAGAAGCATTTGGCTGATCCTTTGCCTAGACTCCCTCTTTTCTCACTGGAAACTCTCAGACTTGCAGAACGATCTCTTTTTCAGAGACTGCTCCACTGGACCACCCACACCTGCCCTAGCAGCAGAGCAGGGCAGCACAGAGCCAAGGCAGCCTCACTTACCTGTCTGGGTGTGTGTGAAATTTTACCAGGCTGCCATAGAGCTGCCTCTCTGCCTGGAGAGCCTCATTTAACCGATTCCTCTCAGCCACCAGCCCTTCCAGCATCAGTAACAACTGCTTGAAGAGAAGAGACAAGATGCAGCTCTTAAATAGAGACAGAAATCAAAGGAGGCATCTGGTTGTCCCTGAAAAACTAGGGACAATCCTAATCCCTTTCCTCTCTTGCTTGTGTCCAAGTTGGTCCATGTCATCCCTGGACTCCCGAAAGACTCTGCCCTTTGGACAAGTGCTAAAGAGAACTGATCTTCCCCTCTTTATTCCCACATCCACACAGCCAGCTTCCAAGAACAAACATATCTCAGCGTATGTAAAGGCTGAAAGCAAAGCCTCGTAACTGAGCACCAGCAGAAATACAAACACATCCAAACTGAGCACCAGCAGAAATACAAACACATTGCCCCACTGACACACTACCTGCTGCCTTCTGTTTCCAGTAGCCTCCTGTCCTCGTGACTCTGCTACAGCCACTTTCTCCCGAAGCACCAGCACTTCTTGTGTCAGCCTTTCCACGGCTGGAATTTCTTCAGGATCCACCAGCTGCATCTGCAGATCCTGAAAACCAACAAACAGCAGGAGAGCTCAGTGAGGAAGGGATCAGTAACGAAGACAGCTGGACCTTTACAAACCTCCCTGGAATGCAACTGCCAAAAGTTTCTAGTGTTTGGAAAGATCCAGGTCTCCTAAGAAAAAAATGCCAAAGCACAGAGAATGGATCAGGCACAGGCCACAGTTTGTAGTAAGAACCTAGAAGGGGCATAGTGCATTCTGATTAAAGGACTTGAAAGAGGGTGTTTGGTACAGAAAGAGCAAAACACCAAATAACAGCTGTCTGGGGATTTGGGGCCTTTGCCTTCTGGCCAAAGGAACAGAGAGAGCTGTAGGCAAACCAGCAGCACTAGCATCCACAGCCAGCCAGCCACACTGCTCTGAGGATGTCTGGGAAGAAGAGACTCCTGTGCAGCCTTCCCAGGTGGAACTCACCCAGCCTAGCACAGTATCTCACCTTGATGAGATCCTCTTTTATCTGGATGGTTCTGGTCAAGGACTCAATATCTGAGGCCTGCACCTGCAGCTCCTCCTCCTGTGTGGCCACGACAGACTGGAGAGCAGTGAGCTCCCGCTGCAGAGGGAAGAGAACCCTGTCAGAGACTCCTGAAAGCCAGCACCCCCCTAAAAGCTGCTGCCCCATTTCTCTCACTGGGGGTACCCTCACTACAGTGGGGTCCAAAACCTCCAGTGAAAGGGCAGCCCTAAGTTTCCTGAAGGCAAGGCAGATCAGCACAGGCTCCATCACAAGCTCACCCTGCTTTCCCTTTCTTTCTTCGCCATTAGCTCCAGTTCCTCTTTGGCATTGACAAGATCCTTCTCCAGTTCTGCTGCTGACATTGTAACTGCAAAGACAGCTTGGTTACTGCAGGGACACCGTGGGCCAGTTCCAACCCCAGGATCACACACAATCCCTCTCAGGCAAGACAACTCCCCGCTGCTTGTGCTCCCTATCACACTGTTTCTTAGTAAATGCTCTTATTCCCTGCTTGATCTTTCAACAGCAGCCCAAAACAACACCAACATCACAGGCCTGCAGTCCTACTCCTGGCAAGGTTCAAGTGTCCTGGTCCCAAGACAAAACCCAAACCAGTTAGACTTGTCTCAGCTCAGCCTGAAACAGAGTCAAAAACTCTCCAGTAGACAGCATCAGGTCTTGAGTAGAAACAGCTCACCTCAAACGCAACAGCAGCCTCTTTCCCTCATTCCCATCCTCAGACATCACCCAGAAGAGAGGCACAGCTCTATTTCAAAATTCTCTCCTTCAAAGCTCTCTACTCTTCCACAGTTTTATGTAATCATGTTTCCCCTACAGCAGAAAGCCCTGGTCATATCTGGGAACCTCAGAAGAAGCTGCCCCACACTCACCTCCCTCGGTCCTGCAGCTGCTGTCCCCCTGTGGGGATCCAGCAATGACTGTAGTTCCACAAGCTCTCTGCAGTATTTCCTGAAAACATAAAAGTCTGCAGGTTTGCATTTTCATGGGGAACATGGAGCTTCCCCAGAATTCCAGGACTGCAGCAAAGCTGCTGGCTGTTCTGTTGACACCTCTAAAATGTGAAAAAACAATTAAGGGGATATAGCCAGGCATCCTAAACAAGTGAATTGCACCCAGAAATTGTATTTGTGGGCAATAGGGCACATGTTTTATTTGGCACTGGGAAGCTGCTGAAACTAAGTGTCTTCATAGTAAAGATTAAACAGGTTTCACTCAACTGCAGTAAGACCATCTTTCAACTGAGACTCATTTTCATCTCAAATGTGGCCCAAAGGGACCATGCAGGAAGAAAAACACATCCCTGGAAGTCTCTAGAGCTCACTGATCCTGGGAATAGAAACCTGTTTACAGCTGCTTAGAAACATTCAACACGTCAGCTCACCAATAAACCATTAACAGCTGCTCAAGTAGGAGCCATGGCATATGCAGCCTTGGAGTTGTGTTCAGTCCCAAAGGGGGTTTTAGCAAAGCTGCTTTAAAAATACCAACTCCAATTGTGGAAGAGACAGCAAACAGCCAGCAGGCTCTGCCAAGAATTAGTGGGACCTAAATTTAGCTCTCTTGTCCCCTCCAGAATGTGACAATGTCAGGGAGGGGATTACAATACAGCAAAGCAGCCCAGCCCAAGGAAGGAGTGGGTCAATGCTGGAAGGTCAAAGGGTGGATGTCTTTCATACTCTCACATGCCCCAAGGATTCAATTGCTGCTCCATCAAAACAAAAAGAGACACTGAGTGACAAAGGCTGGTGAAATCATGATCAGAACATTCAGGCAGCATTCCTGCTCCTCAGTTTCTTCTCCTCCTATAGGAAGTCTTTTCCCTAATCCCACTTTCATTTCTATCATTCTCTGTAGCCCTCTTCTCTCTCCTATTTCCTTCTGCAGCAATCACTTCTTTCTGGAGCCCTGAGGCCACAGGCAGAGAAACACAGTGCATGATTCTTACTTGTATGGGTTGTTTGTCCTGCTTCAAAGGCCTGGCACCAGCTGACTGGGTCCCAACAGGGTCCTTCCCCAACATGTGCTGGCGCAGGAGTTGCAGCTCGCAGCTCCTTTCAGCCAAAGCCTGAGCCATCTTCTCTGCAGCCACCTGATTGAGGGGGAAAATTAGGGATAGGGTCATGACGAGGGATAGGGTCCTGGTCCCTCCCTCTCCTTAAAGACTAAGGGAAACCATCTCCATATTTATCTGACACTTGAGACTCAAAGTGCTCTGCAAACCAGCCTGGCAGCTACTGCTCCTGGCCACTCATACCCACTCCAGTGCAGCCTTCCCATTTCTACTCACCAGTGAGGCTCAGCCTCTCACCTACAGAGGAACAAACGCCTCCACTTCTTCCAGACCACTCAGGAACTTCTCTTTGCTTAACAAAGTCAGGGCCACCCACCTCAGCTTCCCACCGTGGCACTACACAAAACTCACTCTGCTCTGCTGCTCCTTGGTGCTCAGAGCCTGCAGCAGCTCCCGAATTTCAGCATCATGCTCCATGGTTTGTTGGTTCCGGTCACTGAGGAGATCTTGCAGCATCTTCTCTTTGTGCTGGAGACGCAGGCACAGCTCCTCTGCTACCTCACTCTGCCCAGGGCCCATCTTGCACAGCAGAGTTGCTGTAAGTTCCTGAACAAGGGGGAGGAAAGGAGAGAGACTGCTAACATCAAATTGGAAATTGTTCAAGGACTAACAGATCTTCAGCCTGGGTATAGCTGAGAGGGCAGTGTCAGCAGGCACAGGTATGCAAAGGTGCCAAAAGCAGCCAGCCTCCAAACACTGAGCACAGCTTCAGGTGAGGCAGCCAGCAGGCTCTGCTTTGGGATCTACGGACAAACTGGCTGAAGGCTCAGGGAGCCAAGCTAAGGCCTTACCTCCACTTCCTTGTTCCTGTCATGCAGGCAGGTCTGCAGCTGTTGGATGATCCCCTCCTGCTCCTTCTGCCTGCTGCAAGATTTGGCCTCAATCTCCTCTTTGAGCCAGCGGAGGTTTTGGCAGGTTGCTGAGACCTGCTCCAGTTCCAGGGTTTTGGCTTTCAGGAGGCTCTCCAGGCTCTGAGGACCACAACAGAAGCAGCTCAACCAAGTGTCCCCAGAGACTTAATCCTAAATTAAGCAAAACTGGAAATACCAGTCTCTACTGCTGGCAGAATTACACAGATTCACCCATCTGCTCCAGGTGTCCTCTACGCCTAGCCCAGAAAGAGTGACCCAGGAACCTGCCCCACACACAAGGCCAGAGGGAGCCAAACACCTGCAGACACTCTCCCCAGCAAGCACCAGAGCACTGACAGGAAGCTCTAACACCTTGTCCCTACAGCCACGTTGGACTCTGCAGGCCCAGGTCCAAGCACTCACGTGAATGGTGGCCTCGTTGCTGGAGAGGACATTGTGCAGCCTCTCCAGGTCACTGCCATGCTCCCGCATCGAGAGACGGAGCTGTTGCAGCTCTTGCTCCTTCTTCTCCAGGGCACAGAACTTCTCATCTACTGCTCGCTGTGTGAGAGAGGGGGTCATTCAACAGGGCTCTGCAGTCACCACTCCCTGTATGTTGGACTTCAGCTCCCCCTTCTAGGGGGACTCCTCTCGAAGCATGAGCCATGAAGAGCATGCAGAAGACATGGTCTCCCCTGGGGCTGATGATAACCCAAAGGCTGAGCCTCAGGGACAACTGAAACATTGCCTACAATATGTGCTCACCTCCAGAGCAGCATCCCTGTCGCTGACACGCTGCTGCAGTTTCTCCAACATGGCATTCATGGCTGCAGGGCTCTTCTCCAAGCTTTGCTGGCATTGCAGAAGCTCTCTGGATTCCTAGAGATCACACACATACACACCCCCTAGTACAACTGACAGTACAGAAACCTCCACCAGCTCTGAGAGCAACACAGGAGAATCAGGGCTAACTACCTCCACCATATGCTTGCTCTACCCTTCACATTAAAGGGTGGTAGTCCCAGCACCCGGGGCTGGCTGACTAGCACCTGCCAGGGCTCACCAGGCATTGCTGGGGGCTGAGGTACGTGGACACCTGTGCCTTATTCCTCATCGTGGGGGGCCAAAAGCCTCTCTTTCCTCCCTTTCTTCAAAGAGCATGCATGAAAGCTACAGACAGACTTTTGCATGGCCAAATACCAAAGGAGGAGCAGGGGCCCCATTTAATTATGCTCAACTCAGATCTTTCTGCATCTCACCTGCAGAAGCTGCTCCTTGCGGGCCAGCTGCTGACTCAAACGCTGAACTCTCTGCTCCTGAGCCTGCAGCTCACGGCTCTTCTCCCACTCCAAAGTCTGGAGCTGCTGAGCCTTGTCCTGCAGCTCTGCCTGCAGCTGCTGTACCACAGCACGCAGCTCCTGCAAGAAGAAAGGACATACCTTGGAATTCAGTCCTCAACACGCAGGCCAGTCTGAGGATGCCAAGAGCAGCAAGGGCTGTGGGAACAGCTAAAAATGCTCTGCAATGCTACAGCTTTCACATCTCAAAACACAATTCCATGGTGTTGAAGTTTGAATTTATTTCATTTCCCAGGGGATCCGTCCATCTAAACCCCTAGCTCTGGCCACAGGCAGAGGTTTAGTCAATCATAGCTAACCTTGGCAGCAGGGGACATGAACATCCCAAAAAGAGATGGGACATTTGCACCAGCCAAAGATCTACAAGTGACAACATACCCACCATCAAGGGTCTTTGCTGATTATAAACCCTCAGCTATAATACTAAAAAGGCTGGAGAATTCTCCCTCTGACAAGGGGTTAGTCAAGTGTGCTCAGTCTGCTATCAGCAGAAATAATGAATGAGAGCACAGTATTGACTACATCAGTGCTTCTTAGTTGTGTAAACCCAGAAACTTCCAGGCCAAGTGCTTGTCCTACCTGGTTGTGTTTCCAGGTTGCCTCTTTCTGCTGCTCTTCCTCATGGACCGTGGTCTCCAGGAGCTGGGTTGCTCTCTTGGCTTCAGCCAGCTGATGCTCTTTCTGGCGCTGAGCTCTCTTCAGTTTCTGCACCTCCAGTTTGGTGCAAAAAAGCGTGTTCTGGAGATCGAGCGGTGACATTTGCTGCTCCTGGGGGCACAGTGGGCTCTCTGACACCTACCAAAAAACAGGGTTCAGAGATACTCAGAGAATCGTTTCACATGAGGGATTTAAAAACCAGGATCCCTGCAGAAAGAAACCTGATGTATTTGAGGCTTTCCAGAACATACCTGCAGCTGTCCCAGATGGTTTCTGTGTAACATGTCCCGCAGCTTGGCCATGGTCTCGTTCTGCCCTTCGATGATGTGGTACAGCTCTTCTGTCTGAGTCAAAGCACAGGAGGCCCAGTCAGTGGCAAACCAAGCACAAACTCTCCCATCCTGAGCCTCCAGCCTGGATTATGACACCTCAGCACCACATGAAAGAGTTTGGCAAGAAATAATTTACTGAGATGCAGGATGCCAAGCAATGGCTCCAGCATTCCTTTTCAGCCACTGCCCACAGGGCTAGCACAGTTCCCTGATTTGGTGAGCATCACCCTGCCCACCCAAAACTATTACCTTACTCTCTTTGCTCTTCAGGGCCTCATTCAGACTCTGGATTGTACGATCTTGCCTCTGTGATGTTTCTTGGACAGATTTTAATTCAAAATTCAATTCATTCAGCTTTTCCTGTAACAACTGAAGAAAGAAATAGATTGAGTTTGTTTAATCCTGCTTAATACTCTGTGTAAACACCCTTAAGACTCCCTCCACTCCTTACTCCATACAGCCCTGGTGTTGACCACATCAAGATCAACGTGGCTCCCTCTAGAGTCTGTAAACACTGTTGGAGCTGGGTGGAGACCGGTGAGTAAACACAGAGGCCCTTCATAGGACTTATTCCAGTGCTTCTGCTCCCTCACATGCAGGGCAGAGGTTACAGGCTTGGGTTCACAGATCCTACTGCCTCCCACAGGCTCCAGGAGAGTCTCTCTCAGAAACTGGGAGGGAGGGCTGCTGGGCAGCCTATCATTCGTTTATGTTTCCTCAAAAGGAAAGGGGCTGCTTCAGCCCAAAATCCTCACAAAAATCTGAAAGAAAAATATCAGCATGGAGAAGCTACACATTCACTGATCAAACCTGCAGCTTATTTAGCATTACGTTCTGGCATCAGCACAGCAGAGCCTAGCCAGTGCCAGCGTGCCAACAGCACAGTTGCAAAGCAAAGGGGAACCTCTCACGGGTCTCCGTGGCTGGTTTACAATCTGAGAAACTTTTGCCTTTGACACTCACCCAATGAGAATATCACCCACTCAAACAGTTTCAGGTTGCCTCAGTTTCAGGACAGTTTGCTGCTTTCACCATAATGTTCATGACACAGCACACGTTTTGCAGTTAAACAAGTTCTTATTAGCATTTTTAAACAAGCTGCCTATTGGCATTCTTGAAGTTGGATGATCTACCTCTTCCTATGAACTTCCTCAAGCCTCCACTTCTTAAGGAGCTGGTGCTGCCACAGAATTTCCTCTTGATCATTAGTTTACACACCTGTCCTGTTATCTCTTTTCTAAGAGACACTCCCCCTAACCTGTTTAAACAGTTCTAGCTGCATTTACTGGGCCTTGGGTCTCTATTTCCGTCAACCTTTGCAGTCCAGGCAGCTTCAGCACCTTATGGCTATCCCCAGATTTAAATAAATATTCCATCCCGATTTTTTTTCCAACATTTAACCTGTTTTTCCAGAGGGTATAATTTACCTTAGAGTTCAAGAGCATAATTAAGAACATATACCCTTCTCAACATGTATTAATATTGATCTGCCTCAAGAGAACTCAGATACATGTTTCTTTCCCAAGTACTTAAACTGAAATGAAACCAGGACCCCCTCTATGCTGATCTCCCTTACTGCTTGAAAACAGAAGGCAGCCTTCACCCCCCCAGCCCTGCACCAGGCTCAGCCCATGCAAATCCACGAGACAGGGAAACAGCCCTGTGCATCTCTCCTTCACCAGCTCCCGGAAGGCTCACCAGGCAAGTGGAAAGTTCCTTCAAAATAATGATTTGCAAAATTAAATATGGAAAATTTACACAGCACAGCTCAAGAAGGAAAAAAAAAAAGTAAATGCTTTCCATTCAAGCTGGCAGACAACAGCACTGAAACTCACACACCAACACACACCCTTGCTGGAAGAGAGGTGCAGGTACCTGCCTCCAGCCAGGCCAGCAGGCACCCTCTGACACTAACCACATCAGACTCCCTAGGCACTGGATGTGCTGTTCATGAAGAAATACCTTGTTGGCAGCTTCAAAGTCCTGGATTTTGCCCTGCAGCTCTGCCGCACGCACATCGGACACGTGTTCCCCTGCTGCAGGGTTTCCTGGAGCTGGCTGCTGATGTTCATCCTGCAAATTCTGAAAGGAAAAAAACAGCGAAAAATGAGAGAATGGCTCAACTCTTCCCCTGACTACTTCTGTTCAGCTGTCGGCTGTCGCAGTCCCTGCAGCATGGGTTTAAACACACCCCATGCGCTTTTCTAACTGGGTCTGATATGTTGTTCTGCCCATGTCTCCTTTCACCCGGGAGGCAAGCTGGCACCTGGCAGCTCTCTGCCTCATCTGCCAGGAGTGCCCTGCGGCTCTGACTGGGCTCCCTGTCTCTCCTCACTGCTGCACCACTAACCCAGCAGCTCGTTTAGCTCTCACACCATCTGTGAGCTGAGGATGATCTTCCCCCCACACCCAAGCCGTACCCCTGAAAATCGCTCTCCTTTCCATGTGCCCTGCTGGCATGTTAAAAAAGCTTCAAACCCAGCACCAAAATGGGTCCCATGTTCTGCCGAGCTTCTGTGTCTTTATCAAGCCTAGAACCTTCGATCCTTCCCACCAGCTCCCCTCCTGCCATGACCTAGCAGTCAGCCCTGCTCTGAACCCCTCCACTTGTGATTTTCTGGGCTCTCCTTTAAGGCTCCCCGTGCTCCAGCACCCACCCCATGTACAATTCCCTGCAGCTCCTCAAACAGGAGCAAATTCAGTGCCACAGCGCTGAGATTTTTTTCATGACACATACCCATTTATTGGGAATGTAAACAGCCTACTTTGTGACACGTGGCCTGCCAGAGCAGGCTGGCTGAGCACAACACTAATCCCTTGTCATCCCTCCTTACAATTTCGCCATCTCCCGCCCAGTGAGTTAACTCCTTATGGCAGCACTCCATCCCAGCCACCCTCCTCAGTCCTCACAGGACTCCTTCAGAATTCCTGAATATTATCAGCAACACAAGACCGACTGCACTGGTGCCTGCTCTAGGAAGGAACCCTGGAAAGGGCTGCAGGGATGCAGCAGAGGCCATGGAAACGTGGCAGAGCTTTTTGGAGCACACACAGGAGCACCAGCTCCAGGCAGTGCAGCACAGCAAGAACAGTCAGCTCTGATTAGCTCTTGTCAGACTGAATCCTTGTCTTCAGCAGCCACAGAAACGCTGTCTGTGGAAAAGCCAGGCAGCGCAGGGAAGCTCCCTCAGGTCTGTGCACTGCCTCTCACAGACAGAAGTAACACTTCCCTTTACACTGGTGTTTTGTTAGGATTTTAGTGAAAACTTACAGTCATGGTGATTACAAATTTTCTCTGTCAGAAGGCTTTGGATGAGACAGGGGGAGCTCCTGGAATCTATCACAGCAGCTATTTTGAAATAATGTTGATTACAACAGAGAGGAAAAAACCAGAAAACACATTTCCTCAATTTTCACATTAAAGTAAAAAAGGAAAAAGGCAGAAAACCTGGAAAGAGCTAAGAGCAAGGAGGGAAAAGGGAGAGCCAACTCCAGAGTCCAAAGTTCCAATGCCTCCCTTGTGCCTCCCTGCAGCCATGTCGGGAGCAGAGCTCCCCAGCGGCTTCTCCGACATCAGTGTCTTAGTGACAATCTCTCCTCAGCACAGCCCCAGCAGTGCCAGCACATGTTGAACCCAACTGAACGCTTCTTTAAAAAATAATAATCATGGCACTACCTGAGCCTGCCAAGCTCACATTTGCCCAGCACAGCGGGGAAGAACCTGGATGTCAATAGGGCACTGCAGCCTGCAGGAGCATCTCCCAAAGGCTCCATTTGGTGCCACTTTCCTGAGGCTATGGTGGGGAAGGGGAGGGGTTGTTGGTTCAAGAAAATCCCTGGGAAGACAGCACCTACAAGGTCACATGCCCTGACATCAGAATGCTCCACAAATTTAAAGAACTGCAAAAGCAGTAAGAGAACTGTGGTCCCATATATCCTAGATATTCCTTTCACATTTACGCACAGGAATCGCTGGACAGCAGCAACACCTGACTTATAGGAAGAATGCTGCTTTTACAAAGAGAAAATAAAAAGTCATTTATACAAGAACTATTTAGCCTACTAGCTGCATCTAGCTTCCCATTTTTGCTCTTAAAGCCATCTGAAGGATTAAGCCCTTCCCCCCTCAGCCAGACCCTCTGCCGAAGAGCTGCCGCTGTCACGGCAAGGGACTGGCAGTAAAAAAATCCCGCAGGATAAATTCCTGGCAGGGACGGTCGGACGGCAGAGGCTGGAGAAACTCTTCAAAACACAGTTCCTAGACGAGGATGGCGACACAAAGCCAACCTATAAACACACCACGCTGACTGTGCCACATTGTTCAGAGAAAGCCCGTTTTTATCCTGCAAACATAAGC
Organism: Pomatostomus ruficeps; assembly: GCA_013400735.1. Lineage (NCBI taxonomy): Eukaryota > Metazoa > Chordata > Aves > Passeriformes > Timaliidae > Pomatostomus > Pomatostomus ruficeps. The sequence continues at coordinate 131,288 of VYZT01052924.1, forward strand.
AGGATGAAAATGCAAGCAGTGAAAATCATCAGCGAATGACACGATGCCCTGGTTCACATCCTCAGCTGCCGCCTGCCAGCGCGATGCCTTTGTGCTCCAGAGGAAAACTAGTTTTCCTACGTTCCTCCCTAGCGTCGCTTCTTGAGCAGGCTTTTACGAAAAAAAGCACACAGCTCCGGGAAACGCCCGAGCAGATGGGGCAGCAAGCAGCACCGGCTAAAGAGGAAGAGCAATTCAGCACTGCCACAGTTGCCATAGTAATGAACGGGCGTTTTTCTAATCCCCCAGGCTACCTACGGCATTAGGCAGCGCTAAGGCTGCTAATGGGAATGCAATTAGGCTGACATGGATATTCCTGAATTGAAGGTGACTGAGGCCTTCTATTCATTACGGAAAGTGGTAAAGAAGTTACAAGTTCAGCTTTTTGACTGCATACTAAACAACATTTCATTAAAGCCAGCGAAACAGAGGCAACCTGGAGCTAGGACTGCTATCAGGACAGATAACACCATCCTGAAAGCAGGAGCTTTCATCACCTCTCAGCAACACCTGCCACTAATTGATATATCTTTTCAAAGGATCAGAAAATAAACCAATTATCTTGAATACCAACCCTAAAGTCATCCTCTGGCACAAATCCACCTGCAAGGAAAACACCTTTTCCTCAGGGCACACGCCACAGATGCCTGGGCAGCTCTGCCCGTTCGGCAGGTCGCAGGCTTGACCTGCAGAGGCAGGGCTGGAGGCAGGCGTTCCTCACACTCCAACCATTACTCAGGCACAAAGAAAACACATTTGCTGGAAAACACATGCCCAGAAGCCTAAAATACTCCCTTTCGTTGTGGATAACAGCCACACCGACTTCTTAAAGATGAAGTGAAACTGGTGTTTTCTCAGCAGGAAAATGACGAAGAACTTAGACCCACCTAGCAGGCTGCATTGTCAGGGAGGGGGCGGGGGAGGGAAGGTGAATTTCCCAGAACACCGGGAGGAAACGAAGAGACAAGAGAATGTCTGAGGAGAGAGGCAACACACCTAAAAAGGACCGAGCTGCCTATTCTTAGCCCCGGTTCAGCCACACGTGGCTGTCTGCATTATCTCAGCACAGAAGAATCCCCAGTGGGCTCAGCACTGGACCACGAGGACAATGCTCAATGGAACGGCGGCACTGTGACCTCTACCTGTACCCGCAGCGGCATATAATCCTCACAGAGGTCATCCCACAGCTCCTGCAGTTCAGAAATTTCCAGGGGAAGGCCCAAAGGAGCTCTGGAAAACGATTTTCTGTCTGTGTTCAGGAAGGCAGAACTAGCACACACTAAGCCAGCTGAAGCACTGCCATCTGCCAAGTCACGGCTGAGCTTGGGAGGGGGCAAGCTGGACTTCACAGGAATAGGCAGTCGGCTGCCTCGGGGGCTCTGAAGGGGTTTGTAGTCCAAAGTCTTGATCAAATTGAGGGCCAGCTCCAGCCTATTCCCGCTCAGTGAAGAGCTTGGGGTCATGCGGTCATCCGAGAAATCGTCACATTTCCCATTCCCTTTCAACCCCTTATCTGCATCTTCATCCTTCTGCTGTGGAGGGCTCGCCTCCACAGTGGTGTCCAGGGACTCAACAGAGGATGCAGGCGTGCCTTCCTCCATGCTGTCCCCATCCACAGCCACCCTGGAGCTGGTGGACTCGGCCACATCACACACAGATGACTCCTCGTTGCCCAGGCTGGTCGACCAGCGGCTGGACAGCCCGCAGGAGATGCTCCTTGCCACCTTTCGGGGCACTTTGCAGATGGCTTCATAGTCAGCATCGGCCACACGCAGGGCAGCACAGCCCCGGCAGCGCCGCGGGCGGTTCCCTGCTCCCTCGGAGCCATGGCAGCTGTGCGGCTCCAGGCCATGCTCTTCTTGATCCATCCAGTATTCAAACCCAGAGTAAGTGAAGTCCTCCTGAAGGAGGGCTGCATACCGTGCATCAGGCAGGTTGGAAAGGTCCACAGTCCCCTCCCCAGCCCTGTCCTCCGTGCTGGAGTCGTCATTGTTCCTGCGGTACATGCTTGCGATGCAGAACTTGAGACGGTCCTTCTCCAGCAGCAGCTTCTGCAGGCGCTCGATGGAGAGGGCTTCGATGCGGGCGATGACGGTGTCGAACCTGTAGATGCGGTCCAGCATGAAGGCACACTTGCTGCAAGCGAACTCGGACCTGCCATCCCGGCACAGCTCCCTGCCCAGGACGTGGGAGAGCAGCACCTGGAGATTCAGCTTGGCCGCCGTGTGAAAGATCCATCGCCGCTGGTTGCCACACAGCTCCCGGCCGCAAATCCGGCAGTTTTCCTTCATCCTCCCTCCCAGGACCCAAACCTACTCCTGCGGGCTCTAAGGAGACTTCCCGAGGTCAGCACATTTCCCTCAATCCCTGAGCCCACCGGCACGCCTCACCGCACCAATCCCCTCTTTTTAGGGTGGTGACACGCCGGGACTCTTGATGCAACAGAAACACCCCACCCTACACCACCTCCCTCACATCTTCACAGCCACACCTAAGCAGCCCCCTTCTCCTGGCTCGCCCCCCCGCCCCTCCGATGCTGCTCCCTCGCCTCACAGCTCGACCCCCGATGCTGCTCCCTCTCTCCTCACAGCCCCCGTCCCCGGGGCTGCCCCTCACCGCGGGCTGCCCCTGTCCCTGCCCTCCCGCCCCGGCCCCGCCGCCCCGAGCCGATGATGCTCCTGCCACGGCAGCGCCCGGCTTCTGGCTCAGATTTCAAGATGGCGGCGCAGCCCAGCCCCTCGCGCGTGCGCAGTCCCCGCGGCGCCTGCCGGGATATGTAGTTGCCACGCCCGCATTGCACATGCGCATTGGCGGTCCCCGCCACGCCTGGACACACGGGCAGCGCCGGGGGGGCGCGACAGCGACAGCGAGGGATCCACTCACAATGCCACAGCCACACACACATACACACTAGTGCTTGGCTCCAATGCAAGTGCCTGTCCTAGTCCCACGTCCCTGTCCCAATGCCAGTGCCTGTCCCAGAGCCAGGTCCCCACCCCAGTGCCTGTGCCACGTCCCTGTCCCAATGCCAGCACCTGTCCCAGTGCCACATCCTCACGTCCGTGCCATATCCCCATCCCAATGCCAGTGCCTGTCCCACTGGCAGGCCCCCACCTCAGTGCCAGTGCCACGTCCCAGTGCCAGCCTGCCCCAGTGCCCAGCCCCAGCAGGCAGTGTGGGTGGGCATGTCCCTGCAGCACCGTGCCACCAGTACCCACACAGCAGCCCATACCAGCCAGTGGGCAAACACCAGGATCTCCGCAGGACCACTGCACAGGCAGCTCATGCACTAATGGCTCATGGCTGCTGGGGACAGTGCTGTGCCGCCAACATGCAGCATGGCCAGAGCTGTGCAGCTGCCAGGAACATGCCGCTCTGATCTCTCACAGCCCCGAAATCCTGCCTGGCACCATGCCAGGCTGCCAGGAGTATTTTAAGAATTAGGATTTAAATGGTAGACGGGAGCAAGCAGCACCAACACCCGCAGAAGGACTGTACAGGCCGGTGGCCTGTCCCCTGACAGCTCACACCCTGTCCTCTGAACTCCCCTGCTCCTCGCAGCTCCTGGCAATCACTCGACCCTGCCAGGCTGAACATGGCACACTCCTGGCCACAGCCCCAGAAGGGGACAGGGACAATAACCAGCCAAGCCCTGGGTGGATGTGCTCCTCTCTGGGGGGCTGGGCTAGAGTCTCCCCACCCTTGCCCATTTACCTGCCCCTCCATGACTGGAGACCCCTCCAGGCGCTGCTGCAGGTCACGTTTTTCTGCTGACAGCATTTCCACGAGCTGGTTGCTGGCGGCCAGCTCTTGGGTCAGCTCTTCGATCCTCCTGAGAGGGACAAAAGGGCATGGGACGCTCAGGGACTGAGATGGCCCTGGGATGACACTGGGAACAGCTGACAGAGGTCAGTCTCTGGGGCAAAGCAGAGGAGCCTCAGCACAGCTCCCCCTTCCCCACAGCCCAGCTTTGCCCCCTTGGGGTGACCCCTGCACCCCACCAGATGTGCACAGGACAAGCCCCTTGGTGGTCCCCAAGGACTGGCACAGGGCACAGGTTGGCAGCATAGACGGGACACGTTCTGGACACCTACCTCTGGGCCATGGTGCTGCAGCCATCATCGCTCCTGTCCTCCTGCTTTGTCCTTGCTGCTTCCTTCAGCTTCCCTGTCAGCTCCCGGCATCTCTCCGCCTCAGCTCTGGCCAGTGCCGTGGCCTGCTCAGCCTCGCTCCGTGCCAGCCTGGCCTCCTACATGGCAGCAGGGTGAGCCCCCAGGCACTGGACCCCAGCTCCTCCCTGGCCCCCACCATCCCTTGACTCACTTCCTGCAGGAGCTGGATCTTGTTCTCCAGCAGCTCATAGACGTGCTCTGACTCCCGCTGCTGCTCCTCATACTGCTGCCGGAGTGCGGCCTGGCTGCGGGTCGTCTGGTTCTCTGCAGCCACCCTGCCAGGCACAGCACAGTGCGGCACAGCCTGCTGTGGCATGGCATCTCCCATGACATGGAAATGATGCCTGATTGTTTTTGTCCTTTTTATACCCTTTTGTACATTTTATACCTTTTATACCCTTTTCCTTCCCTGTACTCCTTACCCTTATACCCTGTATCCTTAGTACTGCATGTTTATAGTTTTGTAGTCTGATATTTAGTTAGTTTAGGGGTTTTCTGAGGGAGGAAGACAAAACATTCCTACTATCTTAAAACTATAAGCTCCAGCCTTGAAGAGTTTGGGTTCTGGAACATGTTTTGAGCTAGGCTATAGTTTCATTTAAGGGGGAGGGGAATAAAAAAACAGTTACCTCACTTGTTAAGTTACTCATTAGGGGATTTTAAGTAAATATACCAATTTGTAAAGTCCATAAAAGTTGTATACAGAAGTACACCCTCGGGCTCCAACGGAAGTGTACACCAGGATCTTATTAAACCAAGGTAATACCCTTTTCCTATACTGCTGTGTCTGCTTCTTATTTTTTACCACCACTTAAGGCATCAGCATGGCCTGGCATAGCATGGCATGGCTTGGCAGTGTGCAGCGTGGCATGGCGTGGCGTGGGATGGCATGGCATGGCATGGCATGGCACAGCCTTTGTGAAAGCCTCCACCCCAAACCAGCTGGACTGGGTAATTTGTACCACTCCAGGTGCTCTCAGCATGGCTTCCCCCATGTCCTGCACACTCCCAGCACTGCCACCCTGGGGACACGGTTCCTCTGGCAGCACTGGGTCACATTTAGGCTCTGACCCACCAGAGCACTCCCCGCACACTTGCAAAAACAGAGGCTCCCCAGCTGCTGAGCCACTGGCCCCCCTGCCATCGGTGTCCCACGGTGAGACACCCGTGCCATGGCCCTGGGCACTGCGCTGCCCTCCCCCACCAAACAGGTGCTGTCCTTTATTTTTGGCTGGTGCCGGGCCTGTAAGAGGAGCCCGGCGAGTGCCCAGCCCCATTGCAAACCCCTCCAGCCCCACTGCTGGTCTCTGCTATGGGCAGGGTGCAGGCAGATACCCCCATCCCCATGCCCCCAGAGCCATCACAGACAGCACACAGGCACCATGTCTGCCCCACAGTGCAGGACTTGGCCAGCCCCACTCACCATGTGTTGTCCAGGGCTTGTTGCTTCTCCTGCAGCTCCCGCTTCAGGCTCTCCACCTCCACCTTCAGCTCAATGTTCTACAGAGCAGGAAGGAGGTGGGTAGGATGCCCTCATGCTTTCCTGGCCCCCCAGCCCCACTGCCCACGGAAATGAAGCAGAAGTGGCATGGAGGACCCCCACCCCATGGCAGGGCTTTGGGTGCTCCTGTCAGTGAGTGGCACAAGTGGTATTTTAGCCTGTCGGTGCCGGGATGGGGTGTACCCACTCCATCTGTCTGCCCCCAAACTTGCACTGTCACCCACCCCGGGCACCCCACCAGGCTGGGGACGCCCTCCCCAACCCTCTCCCCGCTCCTGTCAAAGGAAATGAGGGGCAAACTCCCACACAGCAGTTCCCCGAGCCCCCAGTGCCCGATGCCCACCCTGGCACACCCCCCGGCTACACTCCCCTGGCCCCATTCCCTCCCAGAAAAGAGAAGAAACCCCTTCACCGCTGTCCCCTACAGGCACTCACCCGCCGGTAGACATCGTCCCGGCTGCCCTCGCCCTTCTGCTGGACGCGCTCCTCCAGAAAGTAGATGCGGAGCTTGAGGCTGAAGTTCTCCTTTTTGAGGTCATTGAGGTGCTGGGAGAGCGTGCGGTACCCGTTAGCCATGGCCGGCGCTCCATGGGGCGGGCATCCCGGCACCCCTCACATGGCGCCGCCGGGACACAGCCTAGGCTCCCTGCCCGCCCGCAGCTCCCGTCGCTGGCCCCGCTGCTCTCCCTTTCCTCTTTTTTTTCGCCTCCCAGAGCTATTTGAGGAATCGCTGGAGCGGGGACAGCGGGTGGTGAAACCCGAGCCCCGGAGGCCCCCACGCGCCGCAGCCGTGAGGGCGGTGAGGGGAGCGTGGCGCCCGGCCGGGCTCAGCCCCCTCTCCCTGTGCCACCGCCACCTGTCCCGCGACCCCTCCTGCGCTCCACACCCCGTTGGTGTGTCCAGGGGACCCGGCGTGAGTCCTGCGAGCACCCGGCAGTGCCGGGAGAGCCCCGGCGGTGCCCGCACCCCCGACGCCCCCCGGTCTCACCTGCTCAAGGTCCCGCAGGGTCTGTGTCTGGGCGAGGGGACCAATCTCCAGATCCCGGAGGAGACACGTTTGCACCAAGGCGCCGGGATGGGGCTGGGCACCCGCGGGGCCACTTGACCCCCTCGGCTCGGCTGGCACAGGGTCCTCATCGCTCTCACCCCACAGCCCTTCTTGGGAAGCTGGCAGGGAGCAATGGCGAGCAGCAGTCAGACGAGCAAGGTGGCTGCTCCGCACCTCGTCTGCCTCCGAGGAGAGACATGGGGATGCCCCCGGCCCAGAACGCCACTGGCCATCCCTGGGGCGATGCACGGGCGCATCCCCCTCGTTGGGGCACGGGAGCGGGGCATGCAGGGTACCGCGGGCTCTCGGGGTGCCTTACCCGCCATGTGTCTGGCTTCGGGGACCGCGGCTGGCACGTCACTGCTGCAGGGGTCCCTGCGGAGACCAGCACACGGCCGTGTCACGCCCGGCATCGGGGCTCCGGGACCCCCCCGTACCACCCCGCGCTGTGCCGGAGGGACCAGGGAGGCTGGCGGGGGGGCCCACCGGTGTCTGTGCACACATGGCGATGCACGTGTGTGTGTCCATAGCCGCCGGGCAGCGGCTCTGAGTGCAAAGACACGAGGCCCTGGGGGCTGTGCAGATGGCAGTGTCCTCTCAGCAGCACTTTACCTCCATTAGCAGCTCTGTCAGGGCCACCTGAGCCCCCACAGCAGACCCCCACAGCCCCCAGAAGAGGATCTGGGGGCATGAGGCAGGGCTGCCCCTGGCTGCTCTCTGAGGGACCCTGGGCCTCCGTGCTGTCATGGCTCACCAGTTCCCCACCGCAGCCGTAATCGGGTTTATTTTCAGCTCAGAAGTGTGAGTCATTTCATGATTTAAAAGAAAGAGAGAAAGAGAAACCCCAACAAATAAAAAAACCCC